>KN822949.1:280917-296937 GCA_000827465.1 Tulasnella calospora MUT 4182
AGATTGTCCCTCCTTTGATTGCTCTCCTCGCATAAGTTCTCTGTCCAGTCTCTCCTGTGCTTTGCCTCTCTGTTCCGTTCTGCATTTCTTCGTCAATACCCTGCATTTTCGCTTTCTCGTGTGCAGTCTTTTGTTCGTCTCTTTATGCTTCAGTTCTTCCTTCTCGCTTCTCCCCTTCCAGCCCTTTTCCTCTTCTTTTTGCCTGTTTGTTCGTTGCACATAAGTAGTTAGTACTCAGTGTAAGCAATTGCAGCAATGTTCTCAGCCTTCGCTGATCGTGTGATGAGATCACCAAACTGATGCAAGCATGATGCGTTCTGGGTTGCGTTTCTCTACCACCATCGAGTGAAAAGACTACTATGGCGCCAGATGGGACCTTGAACTTCCAGGAAGCAGAGGTAGGCGCGAATAAGAAAGCGTCGATTTCGGTATATGACCGCGACCTCTAGGCTGCTCTAGCAAAGGCTGCTGTCAAAGCGTCCCAGCAAGATTTTGACGCAGCATATGATCTCTACGTCCGCGCCGCTAAGGCGTTTCTTCACCTCGCTCGAGCTACCGCCTCCTCGAATAGCGGAACCCGAGTCCAGTCAACACTGCTGAGCGCACGCTGTAGAGAAAACGCCGCCAAGGCTCTCGAAAGGGCAGAACAGATCAAAGCTCGCCGGTCGGCCCCCACCTCTCAGTCGGCTAGTGCCCCAAATATGTCACACGCAGCACGGACGCTGGTAATTAATATCTATTCTGAAGGTATGGGCAGTGGAAACCATCGCTTTCAAGCGTCGTTGGGCTCATACCTACCTAGAGGATCAGTTGGCTGTGCTCGATCGATCAACGAGGGTCAATGGCCACAAATTCGACCCTTGGGAAGCGCGACACGAATCTATCGGTCCTATCGCAAACCCTCCGTTCAAGTGAGTATATATGCTCAGCTAGTCCTCTGTACAATATTTCTTAATATATTTTGCTACCATGCTCACAGAGATCCGGATGGAGCGCTCACCCTTTCCCAGTCCCAAGCCGAGCTCTTTGCTTCGTGGTGGAGAGCATGTGAAAGCAAAGACGAAAGCTCCATTATGACAACACCGAACCTTGCTACCGAGGACATTTATCAACATATCGTTACCAACTGCTCCGTAATAGCAGGGCTCGCGGTATGCTGGGAGCACAATCTCCGGTTTGGCACCAACGTACGCCGCGACATACTTATCTGACGCGGGCGTGCACTAACTAACCTGCATGTTAGCTCTGTCTTTCATCCATCTACCCACAGCACGACGACGGAACAGCTCAGTTTCGTTCGGATGGAATGTACTCGGTTCGGCTGCTTTTAAACGGGACCCACAGACAAGCAAGTCCTCATGCGCCTCACGCGAGCACACCCATCTGACCGAAATTCAGATAGGCTGGTCAAACTTGACCTTGGTGAAGACTAATCACTGACTTCGGGTTTATCAGTAATCGATGATACGTTGCCGGCCACTGATGGAGGACTACTTCTATGTGCAAGCACGCGAGGAACGCGAGTTCTCTGGCCGTCTATAATCGAAAAAGCTGTGAGGAATGCCCGGTCCGAAACTGATCACAAACTGACTAACATGCATCAAGTACATGAAAGTCATGGGTGGATATGATTTTCCTGGGTCGTAAGTTCTTCCTTGCTCCAACTCAAACTCGCCCCTCAACCTCCAATTAGCAATCCCGCCAACGACTTGCAGTAAGTCCCGGAAGAACATATTCAACCCAAGGCATTAACGTCTAGGAAGCGCTATAATAGGGTGGATACCCGAAGATATTGATCTCCACGGGTCTGTTCCTCCAACACATGCTTCCTTCAAGTTCGTTGACGGTTTCTGTCTTCTTCAGCTCCGGCTTCCAAGAGGAGGGAACATGGCGTCGAGTATACGAAGGCTTTAAGACTGGTGTGACTACATTGCAAGGGAAATAGGATGACGCTGACAGCAGGTCCACAGGCCAATGCTTGGTCACGCTGGGAACGGGGGAAGCTTTGCGAATGGCGTCAGCGGGACCCAATCTTGTCCCTTTGCACGGATACTCGGTCATAGGCATGTCCAATCTGGGAACTAATGGGCAAAGCGTCCACTGAGGTCGGGAAAATTCTAATGTAGATATGGAGGACACGCCTTCGTCTTGTCGGCTAAAGATCATGAATCCTTGGATTACTTCGGGTGGCGGCTCTGTCCCTAACCCCTCATCGCGTATGTTCTCTCGTGGAGTAGACTCGCAAGCGAAATTTGATGGGCTTTTGATAGGGTCGCTATGGATGGAATGGAATGAGGTCTGCGAGGCCTTCGATGGCTTGTATTTAAATTGGGATCCATCTCCATTCAAAAATACGCGCTCCTTCCATGGGTGGGCACATAATGGTATCCTTTGGATCAAATGCACTAAGTTCCACCCCATTCCATTTACGTAGCTTTTGGAGACGAGAAGGAAACCGAAAACGTACGGTGACGTGTATGGTATCCCTTGACAGCTTGTGCTGATGACTGGAGCCCAGGGTCGTGCCATCGATTGAGGTTTGCGATAGATCCCACAAACCAATCATCGGGGGATGACAACTATTCAGAGATGTGGTTCCTCTTGACTCGCCATGTAGTCTCTAAAGATCACCCTTCCGAATTCATTTCTCTCGATACCGCTAGTCGGGGGGGCCAAATTGATCCCCTCGCAGAAGATTTGCTGAGCAGGCAGGTAGGAGCCTCCCCTGTTCTGGACGCATTTCAGACTTCCTTGCTAACTAAACACGAATTCCAAAGAGCGGCTACACTAACAGTACCCACGTCCTTGTATGTTCTCACTTGGTTAACCAAAACCATCCCTCAATGCGGTCTGCATTTCTTTCCAGAAGCGCGTTCGCCTTGACGCGTCTACCCGCATCTCGGTTATGGTATCTCGAGATATGGAGGAACTGACTGAAGAAGACAGGAACCGTCCGGTGGCCTTCACGTTGACTGTTTTCTCGCAAACCGCAATCAATTTGATGGAGCACCCTCGCAAACTTCCATTTTCGGCTCAGGTAAGTTGTCCACAGTCTAGCACTATCTGCTTTTTTAAACATTACATCGCAAGGTGGATGGAACATTCACCTCCCGGACGTCTGGTGGCAATCCAACCTACCGAACATTTATGCACAACCCTCAGTACAGGTTGCGCTTGCAGCCTGGGGTTGTCCAAGGCAGTAAAACACTCCGCATGATACTGGAAGCAACCAAAAATGTTGCTATCAAAGCAACGATAGTCTGGGGTGGGGGCAAGCGCGTCACGGAGTGAGTGACTGCCAAGTCACCCAATCCAGTGGCTCATTGATTGTTTTTGCAAGGTTGACCCAAGGCGATGTTCAAATGGACAGCGGTCCATATGTATATGGAACTACAGCTGTCGGAGGACTGCTGAAGCGTAAGCCGGGGTGTACATCATGCTGTGCTAGTTACTTACCCCCGGACTCCGCGTCCTCAGCGTCAGATTACACCCTCATATTGTCAACGTTTACACCAGGACAACAATCTCCTTATTCAATCTCCGTTGAAGCCGATGGTCCTGTTTCGTTGGAAGCGATACCCTCCGAAGGTGCCGGAATGTTTACAAAGTCGGTCAAGGGAAAATGGTGTGTACGGTTCTGGAGCTGTCAACCTAATTGAGGCTCATTTCCTAAAAAGGCAGGGATCCTCAGCAGCAGGCAACCCATCTTTTGGTAGATATCACCACAACCCCCATTTTGATATTCAGGTTGCACAAGCCACGACCCTGTTGTAAGCCTTCACGCCGCGGAGAATGCCCAACCTTACTGATTCTCTGCCCGAAGTTGCCGGCTGCAACATGTGGACGCGCCTTCCGGCACGGCCATCAACCTAACGATCTTCCGAAAAGATGACGCGGGCCAGATAAAAGAGCAAGTCGTGACCAGCGGTTCGTACGCAGATGCCGTATGCGGGGTGGCTACCAGTCCTTTTCAGCTTCAAGGGCCGGCCGTGTACTCCGCCATAGTGTCCACCTTTGATCCTGGGGTCGAAGCTGGGTTTGAGCTGACAGCGTACAGCAGCGCTTGTCCGGTATCTCTAAGTGCCAGTGAACTGAATTAAATGGGTTTACATGGGCTAAAGTATTACCGACAGTCCAAAGGGTCCTGTATAACAGGGAATGATGATGTGCGAAACGAAATAAAATTTAGTCTTGTCAGGTTATATGTTCGGAGTCATCCTGCGGTCGAGAACCGGCGTTAGCACATTCTCCAAAGTGGACGATGGTGAGGCTGACCAATCATAGCGAACGAAGTCGTCAGCGTCCTGGAAGGCACTATGAGCCAGTTCCCTGGCTTCCACCCAAACCCAAAACTACGAAAATGAAGCGTCAGCTATACTCTTCACAAACATCCCCAGCCGCAGACGAACCTTGAGCATAGCACCCAAACTTCTCGCGTTTTGCAGGTTCACATCGTTGACAGACATCTGTCTGCCGAGTTTACGGAGGATTGGCAACGCGCTACTGAAGAGATCCATGTTTGGGTCCAGTTGCCGCCCGATACCTTCTAGTAGAAGGATCGATACAATGGTGTTGACAAAGTCGCCCTCCATCTTGACATGATGCGTCTGAACGTTCCGGAGCACCTCCGTCAAGACGTCGGCAATCTTGATCTGCCCAAGGGAGAACGTCTTGGCTTTCACGGACAGCGCCAGGTGCTGGATCTTTAAAGCGAAAATCTCTTCGTCCACAACGAGCTCGGGTGCACGGCATCGTTCAATCATGAGCTTGCCAGCACGGTATCCCTAGATAGGTAATTCCGCCAGTTAGGTGATTAGTTTCTACCCACGCTGTGGAAGGACCTACGTCGAATTCGGCAATAGCCCTGAACAAGTCCAAGAAATTCCGTCGGTTCGAGTCGCTGAGGACCGTGACGAGACCGGCATCCAACATTACCAACTCCGGTTGGTAGCCTTCCTCCGAAAGCTTATTGATCTCTTCTAGCCATTCGCTTCGGGAGTGCCTCAGCGATCTCAGCCTTTGAACAATCTCATCCGATTCCCGTCCAGCACTAGGGTCGCTAGTGAGAGGAGCTTCGGGTTTAGCTGAGCCAGTCAGGGACGCCCAGATGTTTTGGAGGATGTACGACGTTGTTGGTTTGTAGAACTTGACCATAATGTTGCCCGGATGCAAGTCGGCGTGAACAAAGTTGTCTAGAAGGAGCATGTTCTAAATGGGAACATTACGAATGAGCATGCTTCTGAGCTGAACAAAGCGATGCCCAGTGACTGACCAAGAAGACGTCCAACCCCATGGTTGCCAAGACTTGATCGTACGGCCCGCCTCCATTCCGTAGGAAATGACCCAACGGTAGGGCGTCTTCAAACTCCTCGATCAACACCTCTTTGGTCGAATATTCCGTCAACGGTCGAGGGAAGCTGACTGCATTCTCTCTCCGACCGTTGAAATTCTTTTCAAAGGTCTTCAGGTTACCAGCCTCGCCACGCAGATCCAACTGCTCCCTCATCATCTCGCCGAAGACCTCCACCTCCTCTGGTAAAGAGATCCACTGTAGGCCTGGAACAGTGGCGATCCAGTCGGCGAAGAATTTCATGATTTTGAGGTCACGGTTGATCATCTTGTCGACCCTTGGATGGAGGACCTTGACGGCGACAGAGCCACTCGGTATCACAGGCGGTGGCGGAGAAGGGACGACGCCATCTGCGGCGATGGTAGGTTTGAGGTGTTTGGGCCGTGGTCGTTTCGGGAGGAGATAGGACGGAGGCAGCACGTCCTTTCGGAGAGTTGCGCGATATACCTGTGCGGGATTAATGTCAGTGGCGCTATCCTGTGAAATGCATTGTTCGCGCATGTTAGCTAACCTGTGCAATAGCACCAGACCCAATAGGTTGTTGGTCGAACTCTTCGAAAACCTCGTCAAAGGGTCTTCCAAATGCTTGTTCCACGACACGCTTGGTGTGCCCGAACGAGTGCGGCTTCGTTGTTGAGTGAAGTGTTCCGAGGCGTTCGCACAGCTGTTGCGGGAATATATCGACTCGAGATGCTGCCCATTGAGCAAGCTGGAAATACGTTCCGAGTGAGAGGTGATCCTCTGTGCGGGTTCGCAAATCCATCGTACCTTAATGAACGTTGGCCCTGCCCTCTGCATCTGTCTCGTCAACAAATCATACCACCATATGGCTCCCCACCTCTCTCCATCGAGTTCCGGAACAGTACTACCAACGAGGACCATGGGCCATGAGCAGATAACTGGAAGGAAGTAGAAAGTAAGGCGCAGGAACCGCAGGCCCGTGCCAATCGGTTCGAGGATATGACTCCGAACGAAGCCCACAATCCTCTGGCCGAGATGCGGCTCGTTCGGAGAAGACATGACATAGTCCTCTTCGTCTGCCCAAATGACTTTGGGTTCTCTTGGGGTAACTGGGATGATGGATGGGGATGCAAGGAGGGCTGGAACTGGCGAACCCTGCTTGGGAGAGGCGTACAACGCCACCAAGGCTCCTGCAGGTACAGCAAGCCATAGGTGATGTCTCTTGAAGGGGTTTGAGGAGGAGGAGAAGGATGGGCGGGGGATGGACGTCGACAGCGGCCGGCTACGAAGTGTGGTTGTTGGTGGGATCGTCCTCCACAGGCCCTTTGGATGTGGCACAAAGCCACGTCTTAGGCAGACTCGCCCCAGCTAACCAACACAATCCTCATTAGAAGGTCTCGAGACAGCCTGGAGGAAGTGAGAGCTCACCATCAGGGGCTGGATCGATAGCCGCGGCACCTGTCAAAAATTCAGGCTGGGATGAAATTGCTGTGCTTCTCCAGAACGCTGCTATCTACGCTGGACCCGGTGAGATCAGGTAGCTAGTGTACACTGGACAGCTTGAGCCGTGCTTTGGGGGAGAAACGGAAGAGGTGTGAGGTGGTAGTGGAAGGGAGTATCGGCTCTGCTGTGGGCCAAAAACGAATAGAGCACCGACGTCAGTCTTGGTATCACGTGCGTCCGTTGTCTAGCCGCGGAGTCTTGCACGTTGCCGGCCGCCACGACGCGTAATGCGAGCGGTTCAGCTCGGCGTAGGCGATGCCAAACTCGAAGGAAACCAAGACTCGGTATCAGTATCGTCCAGACCCATCGTAGATAGCTACAGAAACAAAAATTAAAATATTTTTGTGCTAATCATCGCCCTGTTGCGTATTCTCCAGTCTTCTCCGTTTCACATCAATCTTCTTGCTGTCCTCCTTCCCTTGCGCATATGCCTCAGCATCCCTCTTGTTCCGGGAGCGTGCCCGTGCAACAGAGATTTTGATCCCCTGTCGCTTGAGGAAGCTGTCGGCAATATTTTCGGCATCGTTTCTGAACCGGACGAGCTGAGCGGACGAGTGCCACCCTTCAGCAGCCGGGATGTCCTCTGGCTCGGCCTTGGGTTCAGGTTTGGGCTCCACAGGCTCGGCCTTGGGCTCGACATTAGGCGGTTGCCATCCGAAGTACTCGTTTGGATTCCGTAGGTGCCAGCCTTCGTCGATGGGATCGTCCTCCTGAAAGTCAGCAGCCACGATGCCTTCCACTTCGTCGCCGCTCATATCCGCATCACCGTCCCCGGCATCGTCCAAAAGCGTAGGTCCTGGAGATGCGGATTTGACCCTAGTAGGTTGAGGCCAAGGTCGAGTATCCGCATCGTCGACCTCCTCTAACTTGACCCGAGACCCAGAACCAGAAGCAACCGGCGCGTCGTCATCGGGCTCCTCCTTGACCCTTGGTGGTGGGCCCTCGAGACGGTCAATCTCCTGCTGTCGATCCTCTTCTTCCTTCTTGACTCGTTCCGCGATGAGCCTCTTCTCATTCTCGATTGCTTTGCGTTCCTCGTCCTCCTTCTCCCTCAGTGCGATTTCGACCAGGCCCCTCGCGACTCCCTCTCGATAGCTATTATAAGCCACTCGTCCTTTAAGGACTTTGTTTTCGTACGACCACGTCATAATTGTATTATGAACCTGTCCGCGAGAGGGTTTGAAATGCCGGTGTGAGATGCCCGAGAATTCTGACCTCGTCACCTCCCTCGTTGAACTCACCATCTCAAAAGCATACGCCGCCGCGGTCGTATTCTCCGCGATCCCATAAAACGTCCACGTCACTTTCGCTTCGTAATTGAAGCTCGTCGAATACGACTTGACGTTGAAAAAGTCGTCCATCGCCCACGCGCACAATCCGTGCCAGCTTTTGTTCTGAACGATCTTGACGGCGTCGTCGTCGTCGTTTTTGCGCTTTCGCGCGAGCTTGTAGTCCGGGTTGGGCACGATGTTGACCGTGCTCATGCCGGCGCGTTTGGATTTTTCGGCTTCCGTTTCTCGAGCGATGAGGTCGGCTTGGGTGATGTTTTCCTTGGCCATCAGGCGACTAGCGACTCTAAACCACAAATGAGCACAAGAGGATCGATCAGAATTCTGCAGATGCCGCGCAAAACCGAGTGCAACGCGCACCGCATTGCGTTGTGGGCTTCGGCCACCCCAGTATTGGGGTGCTGGGCCAACGCTAAAGCAGACTGAATTCTTTTCAATGTGTCGGAGTTGATTTTGGATACTGGCGTGTGTTACGGACAGGTTATCATATCAGCCCAGCTCAGAATTTGCAGTTGAATGGGAAATTTTGACTCACGTTTGTCATCCTCTTCTGCAACCTCAGCAACGCCGTTCGAATTTGTGGCGACGACGTCCACCCTAAAATAACGCGCCGTAGGTTGGATCCAAACCATCAGCACGCTCCTTTTCTTCTTCGTTCGAATGCCTTACTTTGCTATCTCGGATATCTTGCCCAAAATGCTGGCATTGCCAGCGGTGGAGGTGGTTTGCCCACCGTTGCTGGTCACCACCTTCCGACGGGCGCGCGCTTTTCCACGCGACTTTTCCGCGTAATCCAAGTCGTCATCATCGCGATATTCAAACTCGGAGTCCGACATCTAAACAGAAAAGTGGCGCTTTGGGTTTTTGTTTTCGGAGGTGGTTGAAAAAGAGCAGAATGGGATCCGACCCTTTTCAGGATTAGTTCTGGACTCCGGCGGTTAGCTTTTTCGACGAGAGTTCCCTGGGACCCCCGGTGGTGGCGGGGCATCAAGAACAGTTTCCCTCGACAAGGTTTTCTCGTACACATACCCTTCGATGCTGTTTAGCCTGTGGGCGTCAGGGTGGGTAACTGTGTGTATGTATAAATCGGGGCAATTTGAGGACGCGGAATTTCCAACATTCTGCCGAGAGCTATTGTGTATGCATGCATTCATCGAGGAGAAGAAGCCAACCAAAAACAAAAGAGAAAAGGCTAACAAGTTAATTTCAGACGCTTGGGGAAACGAGGTCGAGACCATCGACAGGTGACTGCGAGGAAACGCGCTATTCTAACTTGGGAACGAGGAGCAAAGAAGCTGAGTAGTAAAAGAGAAGCTGTAGATACGATGTAGAGGGCAGAGAGAGACGTCCAGGATGAGGTAGAGTAATGATACACGCCACGGAGGGCAGCTATGGGAATGATGGGAATACAAAGCAGATGAGAGTGTAAAGGACTTGAAGGAGAATAGTTAGACGAGAACGGGATGACATGAAGAGGCTTTGGTGCTTGAGGTTGGTGTGCTTTGCCTAATATTGGCCGAGGGCAGCGAGGGCTTGTCCACTAGCTTGCTCGCGAGCAGCCTGTCTCGATTTCGCTCGTCCGCAGAACTGTCCGATGACCTTTCCAACGCCTTCAGGAGCGTCGAGGACTATGCATCGAAGAAGACAGTCGAGATTAGAATTGGCTTCCTCATTACAGGGATCCAGGAAACGCATGGGGCCACTCACGGAAGACATACGCGGTCCAAGTTTCGTCATGACGAGGACCGTCGGCGACGGCGGACTCCATGTAATAGACCTTGCCTTGCATCTGCAAGTTGTGAAGCAGCATCTGCCAGCGGGGCTCTACGATGATGTGCAGTGGAGCTTGTTAGCCTCATGCCAAAACAGGGAATGAGGCAGTGAGGGAGGGTACGTACTGTTAGAAGCAGCGGCGGGAGCGGTGGTAGCGTAGGACATCATCGTTAGAGAGTAGTGAGATGTGAAGAGTGCTGAAGAGTGTGTGGTAGGTGGTGAGGATGTGTGAGGAGCAGAGGAGCTTGGAGGGCAAGGAAGATGGAGAGGGGCGTGGTCCCTGCCTTGTTATATAGGCCCAGGGTGTGAGCGATGAGGGTAAAAAAAAATATTAAAAAAAGAGAGGTGTGCTTCGCGCAAAGGGTTCAGGTGTACCTGTTCGATCTGCGACGGTCAAATGGATGTCGAAGGTGGAAGGTTCGCGGTGACAAGAGTGCGGGGGAGAAAAGAGAGCACAATAAGGTGATTTGAGGACTTACATTCCAACGCCTCCTTCCCTTCTTCTCCGAAAGACTCATTCACAATTGACGCATATACTCTCCACTTCCTCGGGGTGTATACTTGAGTTATTACCGCTACAGCCACGGACCCGCGTTCGGGTTAAGCGGGAAAGGCAGGAGAACGATTTGCCCCCCAGTGCAGCTGCATCGGAATTCGGGGCAAATGCCAGTAAACTCAGGGTCCCAGGAGGTGATTCCCTTGACTCAAGTGTTCTAATGGAAAGGCGTGCAACGACCTACTCCAAAGGTTCAGCAAGCGAAATACCCCTATCATTCCATAGAAGAAAGAAATTCGAAAAAGTCGATTGGGGGGACGAGGGGATTAAAATCACTAACCCTCGTGTTCGCTCTTGTCCATTTGCAGCAATTCCCGCGCACGTCGCTCCACCCACCTCGACGCGGTGAGTGGAAAGAAGACGAGAGCAAGCTGAACTCACAGCAAAATCAAGAGCCGAGACCGACATCAACGGTGGTTAGCGCTTGACCTACATATTCGGCAGGCGAAGAGGGGCGAGCCGAATGATTCGGCGGCAAGGCGCGTCGACATCTTCAGCCTCCACGGTTCGAAGGGGGGAATCTACAATCAAAGGGAATAGCCACAAGCCCTCACATGCGGGATTTTACCGGCAAATGTGCCGCAGGTTGTGAAGGTGGAACGAACAGACACTGTACAAGGCGAAGTCGATCACACCCAACTTTGAAGTGTATGGTACATCGTTCGTAAGCCTGGTTACGACGGGGCCTCATTAGTCGTTAGGCAGAAGAACGGCCACTCCGATCAGCTCACCCAACTACTCGGATGAGTATACGCAAGCGAGAGAAGTCGGCTGTGTTTTTCGAGGTTAGCGGGCTGTGTACTCACTTCGGCATCAGCGGCTTACTCCGTCTCTTCCCACGGTTTGCATTATGTCATCAGTCGAACATTCCAAAAAATCCAATTTCCCTTTTCAGGTAAACAAGGCCCGGAGCTCACCATGCGCAGAAAAAGAGCGATCGGCCCCAAAACGAAGCAAAAAAAAAAACTAGAATTGAGATACTTTTCATTAATTTACATCAAAGTAATGATACAGCTTTTCCAAAGCGGGAATAATCGAAAGCACTAAGAGTACAAATCAAGCCGGCGGACCCAAGGCGAGCTCTCCTGAGCCCGAGCGTCACCGCGAGTCGCCTAGACGATAGATAGCGAATGTTCAAAGCAAGTTGGGGACGGAAAACGAAAGCACAGTTTGGTGCAAAAGGTCCAGACGAACAGAGTCCTTTCCATGCGTGTTCTTTAGTTCGGGAGAGCGTTGACGTCGATGCCGAGAGCTAAGAGTGCCCGTAAGCTCGCGGCGTCCCGTGCTGCCTGTTTGCTGGTTGCAGAAGCAGTGTGGATACCAACGCCGAGACCATTGAATGAACTGGTGACTGTAAAAAGTGGATAAAGGGAAAGCCCGTTGTCAATCACAGCAGCTAGACGACACCCAGGTAAGTGTGGACCCACTGCTGATGCTACTGGTCCAGACTTCCTGGTGCCGAGGACCTTGAGGGAAAGTAGCTTCGAGCATGACGAGCATGCCTTGCTGGCTCATGTTGTGGATGTGCATGAAGTATCGAATAGGAGCTATCGAAAATGGCAGGCGTCGTGTCAGTGCATGCGACCTTCAGAGAGGGAAAGCTCGAGAAAGTCACTCACAGCCAACCATTTCTTTGGACAGATTGGGCAAGTAAAAGGTGGTAAACTGGAGAGTAGCGAAGAAGCTGTAGAGTGCACCGCAGGTCGATATAGAAAGAGGAGGCTGTGTGAGGTTTAGAGTGCGAGTGTGTGTTGGCTTGGGGTGATGATCGACTCCAGGGCAGAGATCTCCGTCGGTTCTTATAGAGTACCAGCGAGTATCTTCGCTCAAGTCAGAAGACCGACTTCGTAACTGGGTCGTTGTCTTTGAGTGGGCGGTAAACAAAGAGCGCGTTGTTTTTTTTGAAAGTCCCTTGAGTCAAGGGGGGTCGGGCACCTTTTTGCGAAACGAACTCAAAGTTGTAAGAGTTGGGAATGTCGGGCGAAGACTGAAACCCTTCTTGAATAGATACAGGGGCCGGTCGTTGTAGGTTTGTGGTGGTACGGTGGTGGCGAATTTCCCTGCGGGCGAAGTCGAGTGGGCAGATGCGTCGGAATGGGGGGTAGGCGCTGGTGCGGGGTAGCTAGTTTGGCAAACGACGAGAGTCATGGGGCACTTATGCCCAAAGTAGCAGCAGTTTCAGTAGTAGGTATCGTGAGTCGGCGCACCTTCGGAGGTGGGAAAGGATAATTTGAGTCATCTCGAGTCGGTTGCGGAATGACGGCTTGCGCACAACAAGGACGCGTCGATGCGCCGCACTGAAGCCCCCCCGAATTGCGTCGCAAAAAAAATCATCTAGGAACATATCAGCCAAAGTCGTCCCTTCTGCAGTCATCGATGCACCATTGCTATCCCCCGTCGTCGGTCGGACTCAGCAATTGCCCGAGCTTGCATTCATCGTCGACCCCGTCGCGCGTTGTGTCGGACCACGAAAAGGGTCAGGGTCTTGCCTAATTGGGGTTAAAATTGCGGCTCCGATCAACACGGTAATGCACCTGCCGCATAACTGCTCTTTGACTCCGGCTTTTCCCAGCTGCAATGGGACAATTGGCGTTTAGCCGTGCAGCAGGAAAGACACGCAGTCCGCGGATTGGCTGGTGCGTTGGGGATGAGTCAATGTGCAACGTACCCGAGACCCTGAACTGCAGCCTCGGAACGCGACTTCACATTGCTTTTCTTCTCGCGCCATTGAATAAAAATTTCCCTGTCGTGTTTTTTTGTTTCTTTTTGGTTTGGTGCTCCGGAAATCCAGGCCTGCTCAGCCGCTTCCATCGACTACCTTGAGTCGCAGCTGTTCGAAGGGGGAAATCGCAATAAAAAAGGGGTAATGGCGTCTCTGCTTGAAGTGACTGCGTCCAGTCAAGCTCCGTGGCCTGTCCGGAGCTCCCTTCTCCACCCTTTGGACGTGGTCATTGGGGCTAAACGTATTACGCCCCGCCCCCGCCATGTATCATTGGCCACGTCATTTACGACGGAACGTCAAGTCGAAGAAGCCGGCGGCAGGCAGGGAAGATAAGATGGTCGTGGACCGAAGGCAGGCGTTGACTCAATTGGAAGGTAAGCCGGGTCCGGTTTGTGTGTCTCTGTTTGTCCGGCCGCGACAAAGGATCCCAACCTCGGCGTAGCCGCCTCACCCGCCCGTTAATGCCTCCCCTCGCGCCCAACCTCTCACAATGCGTGCATTATGGATGTGTATCGAGAGCTATTTTCTCGCCATCATGTCTTCGATAGCAAGCGCGGGTGCTGAAATGAAAGGAAGCAATAATGGGGGTCCCATTCGTTCGGTCCCGGGTTCAGCCGCGGCGAGAGCTCCTTTCAGATCGTTCAGCCGTTCTAGATCGAAGGATGTCGCCCTAACCTCAAACTCGGAGGCTGAGCGCAACGCGATTATTTTGCTAATTGCAATGCGTGCAAAAAGCGAACGTTGTTCATGATGAAGAATGAGGCTGAAAGGGAGGAACGACACGCTACCACCCTCGATCCCAAGCGATTGGAGAGCAATGGCCCCTTCATTGAGGACGGCTTAGTGTGATTTACCAACCTCGGACATAGTACAACGCCAATACTTCGGAGGAACGATGGACGTGTCGAAAATAGAAGCAGAAACGGACTCCTTCACATCGAAACCTTCGAAATAATAACCCGGTTTTCAGAAAGGTACGATTTGATCATCGCCGTCGAAGCCAATGGCTCGGGTGAAGGACATACTCTTAGGGCCTTATTAGACAGTCTCATGATACATCTACGTAATGACGGGACAATAGGACTCGGGATTTGCCATGTCGCATTGGGTTTCTCTGTAGAGACCCGACTTGCCTGCAAAGGATGAAATTTCTCCCCGGACTTTCCATTTTGGATAGCAATGGAAATCAGTGTGAGGACGGCATCGAAAGCTCCAGCAGCATAAGACATAGAAAGAAGGAATTATGGACGCATACCGACATTACGAAATGGAACCTAAGACGCAGGAAAGAGAGCCCACTGGAATTCCAAGACGACACGAACGCACGCGTCCGGACGCCTATGGCTCCGGCCCGAGCACGGCCATCCGTCCACACCCAATATGTCCCATCGGGACGCCGCATGGTGCAATGTGAAGGTCATGATCTATAACGAGTCAAGGCCGAGCCAGAAGAACGTCTAGCTCGAATCTAGGGATTCGATGCTCGGGGTTATCTTTTTGGGGGACCCATGCAGCGCTTCAAAAGATACCCCGAAGCCGAGGGACGATTACCCTGCCGGACCAAACTCTTGTATGACGTTGTGTGTGAGCAGCTGGTGTAACCAAAAGACTGGAAGGTGCTTGAAGTGATGGACAAAGCAAGGTGCCTGTGAAAGGCGAATCCAAAATCCGAAAAAGGAATCCGATGAGCGGGTTCGAACCCGAGACGCCTGGACCGCGTCCAGTAACGAACGACCGAGACCGCCTGGCGAGCGTAACTCAGGGCCTTGAGGGAATTCCCACTGGGTTAAGGGCCAACTCCTGATTGCTTGACACTTTAATCATACAAGTAACCTCACAAAGCCAATGCCGAGGTTACCTCGACACGCTTGGCCAGTCCTACGTACCTGTCACCCGATACCTGCGCTGCTCGCGATCACTGAAGAGGCGTCTAATTTTGTCCTTGCTTATGAAAAGAAAATAAATGAGTGGGTCCGAGCCCTAGGCCTTTCGGAGCGCGTCTGCAGGCGAACGGGCCCAGAGGAAGTCCAAGCTGCATTGATGGACTCTAGCTTTCGAATTCTCTAGTTTGACACGTATCCTCTTAGAAATTGCTTCCGAGGCTCCTTCTACACGCTTGACTAATTTTACGTATCAATTTGAATGGTTTAGGAAGGGTCGCTTGTTGATCGCTGTCGAACTCGGGCCATAGCTCGGCCGTTCGAAAGAACTCTCTCAAGGTCATATTAACAATCTCACGACGTATCCAGGTAAGTAAAGGGACAATGGAACTCGGGATCTGCCGTGTCATATCGGGCTCTCTTTAGAGACTCGCCTCCCAATGACGACATTTCTACCTGGAATTTCCATTTTGGATAACAATATTTAGATTAATGACAAGATGGCATCGAGATGTAGAAGGGGATTAAGCATCGACAGAAAGGTTTGTAAACATATACCGGCATTACGAATACCCGAAGACCAATGCACAAGAAAAAGAAATTGTAAGAGCCCCAAGACGGCGGGTATGGCTCTGTCACGGCCCGCCCTGCCATCCGGCGACGCCCAATATGTCCCGTCGGGACGCCGCACCGTTAAATAAAAGCTATGATTAAGAGTAAGTCAAAGGCTGAGTTGGAAGAAGGTCCTGTTCGCCTCAGGAGTTCGGTGTGGGGGGTTTTATCTTTTTGGAGACTCCTAGCGCCGCTCCGCCCCAAAATGCCTCGAAGCCAGCCCAGAACCACTAAAATTTCCATGGTGTTGTGGGCAAACATTATGTTGTCAGTATTTCTTACACGCGCTTGAGATAGTAAAGGAGGCAAGAGCAGGTCAAAGCGGAAACTGGACCCCAAAAAGGAAACCGATGAGCGGGTTCGAACCCCGAGAC
>KN822949.1:310695-320844 GCA_000827465.1 Tulasnella calospora MUT 4182
AAGGCGAATGATCGGGAGTCTCGAGATACACCTACTAACTTCGATTTCAAGCATCTCTTTAGAAGTGAGGAATCCTAGGTCCTTCGGGTCAAGTCTGACAGGTTCCAAATGTCCACGACGCTGGAAATTCACATGAAGAACCCAGGATGATGTATTTCAATGACGCCATACCGCTTTAATGAGCCCATGACCTGTTCCAACACATGTACCCGTCTATCCTTAGCACTTCCAAGCGCGAGACGACTTCGTAATCAGTTGATCGTCCTCATCGTCGATGTAAGCTTCACCTAGCTAGTCACACGTAGGAACCTTCGAAAATTCCATGCGAGCGACTCTATGCTACCTAGACTGTTCACCAAGTAACGTGATTGACATGAGTAAACGAACTCATATCCAAACCCAAGCAATACACGATACAACAATACTGCCAAATGTGTCATTTATTATTGTAACAGATCGTCGTCACTATCCGTGGCAGCATTAATGCGGTTACATCATATCAATGTCTACCCAATGTATATAACCTTCCTACGCGAACCGAGCACTCTCGTCGCCAGAAGCTTGCAACTGGTGAAGTTTTCCCAAACCAAGGCAGGATATATTTATGGCGTAGCTCCGGACGACGAAACTCAAATATATTCATTACCATCACCAAATACCGTCACCACTGTTACCGGGATTACCATCGTGGACGTCGGTATTAATGTGGTACAGCATATCAGTGTCTGCCTTCGGACTATACCGCTTCAGTCGCTCTACTATGCGACACATAGCCATAGTCTGGGAACCTGGCCTACTTGAAGCGTCCCACCACAAACACTCCAGCATCGGCATGCGTGTGCGGAGTGCAAGTGGCAGAATTATTCTTGGGTGCCCTAATCGTAGTTTTAGCGTGTGCAACGCTGGAAAACAAACGAAGCCAGCCCATCTCACGTCCTGGTCCAAACCCCAAAAGCCGACGCTCCCACATCCGGGAAGGACAATCTTCTTCAAAAGTGGGCAACTGGCGAGGCTGTCCCAGAAACGAGGTTTTATGTACCAACTACTCAGCTCGAGATGCGCTGCTCGCACGATGGCCCCCATTATTTATTAAATCTCGACACCGGGGTTAGTACACATAGGATCCCGAGAGCTATAGTGGACACCCCTCCGGGCAATCCAGCTCCAAATTAGGAAGATCGCTCCATCTCGTTCTATGTTTTGGATTCTAAATCTATCGCACCATTTGAAGTGTACAGAATATCAGTGATTAGTCGACATAACCAAAATTCTAGTACCGTACAAGTTAGCTGCTGGAATTGTGATAAACCAGAGCAACATTGAGGCTCGGAGTGAGTACTGCTCGGGATGACGCGACAGATCCAGGAGTGTTCGTTTATTATTACCAACAATCGTCGTCGATGTCGCCGATACTATCATTGAAGCCGCCTGGCGGAATGCGGTACAGTATATCAGTGTCTAATTTCGGACTATACAGCTTCAGCTGCGCTGCCATGCCATCTAGCGCATGGGTTGCTGGCCCGCTCTCAGCGTCCCACCATAGGCACTCCAATATCGGCATGCGAGAGCGAGTTATAAGCTCGGATATACCCCTCAGCAGACTCGACCGTATTTTTAACGTCCGCAACGCCGGAAAATAAACCGAATCCACCCGCCAGCCCGGATTCTCGAGATTGTCCATACAGTGCGTAAGCACGATTTTCCTTAAAATTTGGCAGCTGGCGAGGCTTTCCCAGAAGCGAGTGGTCACGTACCCACAAGATAGCTCAAGATGCTCGAGAGCCGAATATCGGGAAACCTCCAGGTTGTGATTATAACCGATCTCCTGGATCCCGAAATGAGCAATGTTTGGTGCCATGACAGGCATGCTGTTGGCCACCCAGGTCAGGTCATTGTCAGGCAGATGAAAGCATTGTAGAAACACGCTTTTCAGAGATGGCACAGTGACAAGGCTGACGGCTCCGAGTTCTCCATCCTCGACCACCATTACCAGGGTCTGTAGTTGACCGAAGGGTTCCCCGCCGAACGCTTGCTTGGCGAGCTTTATACGCTCTAAGCTGGCATCCTCGACCCCACAGTCGACGATAATTTTGGTAATCTTGTTTGAAAGGAACAGGAATCGACTCCAACCGTCTTCTTCGATATTCCCGACCTCAACATAGGGCTAAGGGAACATGGGTTCAATCGAGTTAGGCAAGCAATAATGGATCGAGTTGATCAAAATACTCGCAACTATATCTCTGTACGACACATTTGTTATCGTTGTACAAGCAAGGAGCTGGAGGGCACCTTTAAGGGAAACGTGACAGGTTCGCCACAAGACGTCTGGAGCCCAGATTCCCCACAGGCGGCAGACTAGGGAGCTATTGAAGAGATCCGTTGTGGCCAAGTCACATTTAAATATGAGACGAAGGATTTCTGGGACTTCCAGTGCGGGGTGCATGGTTCTTGGGTGGTTGTATAACCCCTCTCTTAACTATATCTCTAGGCTCGTTCCCACCGTTTCTCCATCTTGTTCGTGTGGGGCGGAGCTCGAGAGAAGATTGGTAAGCGAGTCTACCCGATCTCGTTCTTGGCGATGGTCTTATTTGGTCTTGTGTTTTGATTCCCGCTTTGACCTCCTTCCCTCAAAATTTGTTCTGTGCCTTACGCTTTGACCTTCTAGTCCATCTTGCCCTCCATTGCCAATGCCGTAGTGAATCGAGGCACGTCTTGTATGCCGTCTAAAGCCGTGTCAGCCCGACTTGTCCGCATGTCACCTCAAGCGTGATGAGTGGGGCGTGACGGTGTCACATGCACGATCTGTTGATCATACCTGCACCGTATATATCGCTAGGACCAGTGACACGGTTCTACACCGGCGCTCAGAGGCCAGGGGCTTTCCGGGCCAGTCACTGGCAGGTGCCCCGACGGACTAAGTGAATTCCACAATGATTGAGAAGCAGTCGGCATCGATAATTCCGGTGGAAGGCAGGTCCCACCAACGAGGGGGCCTGTGGTGAGGTGTTGGTTAAAATTTTGCCTCATAACGTCCTTTTGAACATCTTGTGGGCATGTACAGGCGTTGCGTCGGCCCGATGAAACGTCAAAACGCCCATGCCGCGAACGCAAGCGGATGATTGTGAATCTTGATATGCATATAATAACCTCGATTTTAAGTGTGTGTCTTGGAAGTGAGCAATCCTAGGTCCTTCGGGTCATGTCTCCGACAGATTCCAAATCTCCACGACGCTAGCAATTCACATGAAGAACCCAAGGATGATGTATTTTTATGATGTCATGCCGATTTGACGAGCCCTTTCCCAACAGATGTACCCGTCTATCATTAGCACTTCACAGAGATGATTTCGTAGTCAGTTGATCGTTCCCATCGTCGACGCAAGCCTCGTCACCCGTAGGAACTAGCTCCATGCGAGCCATATGCTGCCTAGAGTGTTCAGCGAGTAACATTATCGACATGAATAAATGAGCTCATATCCAAACCCAAGCAATCCGCAATACAGCATTGCTGCCAGATGTGTTCATTTATTATTGTAACAGATCGTCGTCACTATCTGTGGCGGCATTGGTGACGTGAATGCAGTTACATCATATAAGTGTCCACCCAATGTCTAACCTTGCTACACGAGCCGGGCACTATCGTCGTCAGAAGCTGGCAACTGACGAAGCTTCCCAAACTGGGGCAGGATATATTTATTGCGCAGCTCCGGATGACGAAACCCAAATGTATTCATTATTATTACCAAAGATCGTCGTCACTGTCACCAGGATTATGACCGCGGACGTCGGTATTAATGTGGTACAGCATATCAGTGTCTACCTTCGGACTATACAGCTTCAGCTGCGCTACTATGCGATCTAAGGAGCGTGAACCGGGCCCACTTAAAGCGTCCCACCACAAACACTCCAGCATCGGCATGCGTGTGCGGAGTACGAGTGGTAGAATTGTTCTCGGGCGTCCCAATCGTAGTTTTAGCGTATGCAACGCCGGAAAACAAACGAAACCAACATCCCATGTCACGCCCGGGTCCAAACCTCCAAAGTCGACGTTCATGCAGCCCGTGAGCACAATCTTCCTCAGAAGTGGGCAGCCGGCGAGACTGTCCCAGAAACGAGGTTTCACATCCCAACTACGTAGCTCGAGATGCTTGAGAGCTAGATATTGGGACATCTCTAGCATGAAAGTCCAGTTGACCCCGAAATGAGCAACGTTTGGCGCCATTCCCGGCATTTTGTTGGCCACCCAGGTTCGGCCATCAACAGACGCAATATTGGACAGGAACACCCTCTTCAGAGACGGTACGGTAACAAGTCTGATGGTGTCAAGTTGCACCATTCTGACCTCCGTGTTGATGGTCTTCAGCTGACCGAAGAGGCCCCCGCCGAACGTTGACTTGGCGAGTTTAATACGCTGCAAGCTGGCTTTTCCGAGGTTATAGTCGATGATAAGTTTGGTAATCTTGTTGGAGAGGACTAGGAATCGGCGCCAACCGCCTTCCTCGATGTTCCCGATCTCGACGTAAGCCTGAGAGAAGGTGGGTACAATCAAGTTAGGGTGGGGATAATCGATCGAGCTATCAAAGTACTTGCAACGCTTTCTCGGGAATGTCCTATGCTTGTTATTGTTACGGGACTTAAGCGCTGGAGGACACCTCGAAGGGGGACACGACAAGTGCGCCACAGAGTGTCTGGAGCCCAGATTCCCCATAGGCGGCATGTTAGGGAACAATGGAAGAGATCATTTTGGGCCAATTCGCCCTCAAATATGATGCAGAGGACTTCTGGCACTTCTAAAGCTGGGTGCATGGTATTAGGGTGGTTGGAATGACATGCCGTTCCCCACCCCTAAGTCCGTTTTCTCCCGCGTCTTTCATCACGTTTGATCATATTTGCGCAACCGCCCGGTGCACCTCGAATTTCTGGCTGCTCACTGTAAATACACTCTGGGACTGCCAGGTACCAAGAAAACTTTACTTCCCATCACAGTGATGGACGGGTTCTCGCGAAAAGTATGTCCCACCAACAAAGGCAACGGATGCAATTCGGCCCGTAAAGTCTGTCCTAAAGAGGCTAGCCATTGTGTCGACGGACGTGTCTTCGACAGAACGTCCGGATGCTTATTTTGCGGACGCAGGATTGATGGCTACAATTTTCGGGGTTACTTTCATCAACCTCGATATAAGGACCCTCTTTTTAGTGGAGTCCGAGTGTTGGTCCTTCGCATATTCTCTCCGGTCGATTTCGCGTGCCCGTGAGCCTGAAAATTTAATTCATGAGCAGACCCGATGAAGGTTTGTGTCCGGGTCAGCGCTGTGACGCCGTCGTTTTGTTAGACTGGTGGTTCGCATCACCCAGGACATATATGATTCATTCGTCACTACCAACGATCATCGTCGCTATCGCTGACATTATTACTGTGATCGCTAGTACCGATGCGGTACAGCATATCGGTGTCTATCTTTGGACTATGCCGCTTCAAGTACGCTACGATACGAGCTTTCGTGTAGCTTGCCGGCGTACTCGCAGCGTCCCACCATAAAGACTCCAACATAGGCATGCGTGAGCGGCATATGACCTTTTCCAAAGCCTCTCCGCACCCCAATCGGATCTTTAACGTGTGCAAGGCTGGGAGGTAAACGAAATCTACCCGCCAGTCCTCCTTCACGCCCCAACACCAAGTGAGGACAACCTCTTCCAAAAACTGGCAGCTGGCGAGGCTTTCCCAGAATTTGGACACGATATATTCGTTGCGCAGCTCAAGATGCTTGAGAGCTGAATATAGGGAAATCTCCAGCTCATGATTCGAAGAGCCCAGCACGATCCCCAAACGAGCGATGTTTGGTGCCACTCTGGGCATCGTGTTTGCCACCCAGATCAAGTGATCGTTAGGCAAAGTGTAGCATGACAGGAACGCGCTGCTAAGGGACCGTACCGAGACGAGGCTGATGGTTTCAAGTTGTACACCTTCGACCACCGTTTGAAGAGCCTTGAGTTGACCGAAGGGCTCTCCGTCGAACTTTTGCTTGGCGTGCTTGATACGCCCCAGGCTGGCCTCTTCAAGTGTACAATCGATGGCAAGTTTTGTCACCTTGTTGGAAAGGGCCAGGAATCGGCACCAGCGAAGTTCCTCGATATTCCCGATCTCAAGGTAAGGCTGATAGGAGGGAAGTTTGGATCATGCCAGACCACCAAATAATCCTCAGATAGCAATCAAATATACTCACAATGGTTTGATCGTTATAATTGGGTTTGGCCACGGGGGCCAAGGGCTGGAGGACCGCCTCTAGTGAAACATGGCCCGTCCTGAAGAGGACGTCTTGAGCCCAGATTCCCCATAGGCGGCACGTCAGGGAACAATTGAAGAGATCATTTTCAGTCAAGTCGCCTTCAAATATGATGCAGAGGATTTCCGGTACTGCCAGTGCTGGGTGCATGTCGACGTCTTGGGGTGGTTGAAATAGTTGTGCCGTCCCAAAGACTGCGGCGAAGTCTGTTTGGTGCGAGCATGACTTCGCCCGAAGTCCAGGCACCGTATGGCCAATTGACACAGCAGCGCTGCTCGCGCCATGGAGCCCCCTGTATATAGTATGCGACACTGACTTTAATATACATAAGATCCCGAGGACTGTGGGGGCCACCTCTGTAGGCAATTCAGCGCCAGATCAGGGAAAATCGCTCCATCTCCTTTTATGCTTGTGATTTTAGACCTATCGCATTATTTGAAGTGTGCAAAAACATGATTGATTAGTCGAAATAGCCAACTTTTTACTAACATACAACTTAGCCGCTAGGCTGGTGATAAACTAGAGCAACAATGAGAGTGAGTAACCCCTGCCCCTCTTGTCCTAATGAACCATCGGTACTCGTACAGCAGCCTCACTCGTCAGAGAGTAGTCATGGCGATCAGGGATGGCTTCAAAGCACAACGCTCGGCCGAGGCACTGCAATCTCGCCAATTCTATGGGGCTGGAAATGTGCGCCAATCGCTCGCTTGGCAAATGCTTTCGTAATTAAATGATAAATATAAGTGCACATAATTAGCAGTGCAGTTGACGGGACTAATTCTCGGGGAGTTACTTCGTACCTATCTTTCCGGCCCTTCGCGTCTTCTCTCAGATCGATTCATCGAGTTCACGTGTCGGCGAGGTTGGAAACTCAAGCGAAGACCCGAAAAAGGTCTGGATCAACGCCATTATGCTGTCGTTCCGCCGGACGGGTGCTAAACGAGCTCCATTCCAAATACAACGATATTCCCGGATGTGTCCGGTTCTTACAGCCAATGGTCACTGAGTTTAAATTTGGGACCATCGGTGTCTTGGATGTGATACAGCATATCGGTATCTAGTTTCGGACTAAACAGTTTCAAGTGCGCCGCCATGAGATCTATACATCTGTCTGCTGCACTACTATATTTGTCCCACCAGAGACATTCCAACATGGGCATGCGGGAGCGGAGAATAATTCCCAATGTAACCCTTGAACGTCCGTCTTCTATTTCTAACGTGCGCAAAGCTGGAAAATAGACGAAATCTCTACGTAAATGCAAGTCCTCCTCCCGTTCCCTTACCTCCATACACGAAATGAGCGCTATCTTCGTCAGAAACTGGCAGCTGGCGAGGTTTTCCCAGAGGTGGGGCATAATGGAATAACTGCACAGCATCAAACGACGGAGAGCCGAGTACCGGGAGATCTCTATACTGAGGCTATCCGAGCCGAGAGAGAGCCCGAGAAAGGTGATTTTAGGAGCCATTACCGGCAGCCTGTTCGCCACCCAAGTCACGCCATCCTTCTCCATAGTATAGCAAGACACAAGGATTCTTTCCAGGGATGCTCCTGTGACGAAGTTGATGGTCTCATGCTGTCCATAGTCAAACTCCGTTCGGATGTCTTGCAGTTGGTCGAAGTGCCCCCCGTTGAACGATTGTTTGGCGAGCGTGATACGCTTCAGGCTGGCTATTCCAATTCCGCAGTCGATATTAAGTTCGACAATCTTGTTGGAAAGGACCAAGAATCGGCGCCAACCCTCTTCCTCGATGTTTCCGATCTCAACGCAGGGCTGAGAGAACGTGGGTCCCATCAGATTAGGCAGCAATAATATACCAAACAGCAACAATACCACTTACAACGGTTGTTTTATTGTATGTCGTTTTCGTTATGGGAGCCAGGGACTGGAGGACCCCTAGGAGGGGAACACGGCAGGTTCGCCACAAGACGTCTGGAGCCCAGATTCCCCATAGGCGGCAGACTAGGGAGCAATCAAAGAGGTGGATTTCCTCCAGGTCACATCCAAATATGAGACAGAGAATCTCCGGGACATTCAGTGCTGGGTGCATGGTTCTGGTGGTTTGAAAATGGGTATGCACGCTGTTCCCAAGGTTCCTAAATGTTGATCAGATTACGTAATTGTGCTCCATCTACCATGACATCCCAACCGCTCGTTGTATTTAAGCCCTCCTATTAAGATCATCAGGCGATTTTGTAATAAAGGTGAGGGAAATAAAGGGGTTTCCAGAACTGCCAGGTGCCCTCGGCAGCCAAAATCCATATCACAAAGCAAAGGTCCTATTATTTCCTCCATTTTTCTTTGAGTCCCAGTCTAAAGTCTTGTCGGGATTGTGGAGAGTTTTAAATAAATACTCGATGCTGTCACGTTCTTCTTTCACGTTTTTCTGCTCAGTGTACTGGGGTTGTAATATCGCAATTTACATTAAGCCGAAAGTGTACACCAATCTTCCTTGTGGTTTATGCTATCGTGATTGAGTGATAAGTATGATTACATGTGATAAGGAGTGCAGGTCATCAAAGTGCAGTAGATGGGACTGAGCGTATTATAAGGAAGGAACAGAAGATGGCTGGACGCCAAAACCGATGTAGAATCAAGAAGCCACTTCTGTTGAAGCAGGTGTCACCACATTGCTCTCAGATGGAGCTGCCGTAAAAGGGTCGTCTGGACCTCCTTGCTGCGGCTCCATGAGTGACGTCCTTCGGCTAGATGGTCGACTCCCTCCCACTGAACTTGACCGTGTTGCATCCTTCGCTTGGATCTGCTTAAGGAACGAGGAGGCCGACGATACCGAATCATGCTTTTCATGTGTTGGTGAAGGAGTACGCCGCGGCGGAAGTGGAGGAGGTGTACCGGACGCTCTGAAGGCGGTAGCTTCCGGGGGTGATGCGTCCGTAGGATGATCGGCCTCGGGGTTCGGTTCCGGCTCATGAGCGTCGCCTACCTCGGGCTTTGGGTTTGACGTGTCTGCAGGTGTACTTTGGGTCTGGTCGCTATGAGGTTCTATTGGTGTGGTAGCCGAACCATCGGTGGCTGACGGAGCGTTATTCTTTTGGAACAGGCGATACATGGTTTGCACCGCCGCGGCGGTTTTCGGTCCCAAAGTCTTTGCCACCAACGGACCCTCTCCCGATTCCTCTGGAACTGGGGGAGGCGGAGGGGGAGCCGAACCGATTGCCATGACGTCTCCTTTATGACTTGCGTGGATGCCTGGTATACGCATCATCGCCGCTTGTCCGGGTTGCCTCATAACGGGACCAGGATGTTGACCTGAGCCGCTGGACATCCTACGCATTCGTTCCTCAGCGTCTAGTGGCTGCTCTGCAGACAGGAACGCCGCAGGATCAGGTCGGAGGTGCTGGGCATTCGGTGATGTCGGTGCTCGCGAGAGCGTGTTCAGTTGGGTCGTTGGTTTCGGGGATGGAGGGCGGTATGGAGAGGCGTTTAAAGCACCAGATGATATCGTCCTTGCCCTTTCTCCGAACTCTCCTGCATCAGGCTGGGGTGAAGGATCCCTATGCCGTCTCTCTGCCGCCTCCGCACGCATTTGTTCGTACGTCTTACTCCTCGACTCTGGCGTCGCTGGTCGCGTACCACCTGCTGTGGAGCTACCGTCCCCTGCAGCCTGACCGGCAGCACTACCGTTGGCGCGTTGAGCACTCTCTGCAGTTCCATCGTTTGCCGTAGGCCCAGCCTCCTTCTTCAAATTGAATCCCCACTTCTTCATCGCATCACGAGCCGTGGCAGCCAAGACCTGCTTATTCGCTTCCCTGTTCTTCCACGCTGTAATGAGCGTTTGGGTGGCTGAACTACGATTATTGGGTGTAGAGGTGGCAGGCGAGGAATCCGAGGGAGCTGCATCTGCT
>KN822949.1:331772-368519 GCA_000827465.1 Tulasnella calospora MUT 4182
GGACGTCGTGCAGGAATCGGCCTGTCTCTGGACAGACATCTCAGGACACGACTCCATATCGTATATTAGAATGTCACTCGGGAGATCTAAAGATCTCCCAATGGACATTCACTACCTGTCGCGTGGCTCTCACAAACCCAAAACGTACTTCCCGACGTTCATCAACCTGGTCGTCCGACACCTTTCCCGATGCCGTTCGATGTTTATCACAAACTGCCACACTCTTTTCCAGTTCGTTGAGTTGTTTATTTGGCTTCGGAATACGCCTCCCCGAAGCTTAGAAAGTCTCGTTTTGAAAGCGAGGGCATCACAAAGATATAGACAGAACATTGGGGCTGGATTCAGTTTGCCCGAGCTACCCGGAATGACCGCCTTCCCCAAGCTTCGTCGATTGGAAATCGACGGGATCCCCTGCAAAATATCTCTTCCAGGTCTCCTGCTCAACAATGTCCGATCTCTAAACCTAATCGACGTTATCAATGTCGAAGGGGAGCAACTTCTAGAGGTCCTCCGGAACTCCCCACACCTGGAGCGACTGGGGCTCGGACGAAGTCCACTCGCATACCCTTCTCAACCAGCACTAGCACCCATTCACCTTCCTCATCTCAGGGCCCTCCATCTCATATTCATGCCCATTCAAGTCAGCAACTTCCTCCTCACCACAATACACGCCCCAAATTGCTCCGAACTTTTCATCAGCTCTCATTTCCCCGAACTCCCAGACGATGTTGTGCGAGAGCGCCTTTTTACAAGCAACACCAAGCACTTCTCTCCGGTCCTTCAAAGGCTCTTGACTCAAGGTCAATACAAGGACATCGATGTTCTCCGGTTCGACGACCAAAGCATGGAGTTCCATCTGCAATTCCACGACGAGCATTTCGATTACTCTGTAGACCGTGGAATCCTTCGGCTGGAATTCAAATTGCACTCGGTAGGGCAAGTCGAGGCGACGGTCCAGTGGTTGACAAGTTGTTTTAACCGCGACATGCCGAAGATTCCCGTTCGACTCTTCATGGATGGACTGGAGGAAGTCCATTTGGTGAACCTATTCGACTCGTATATGGCAATTACCCACTTGGCTTTTCGTGCTTGCTCGGACCCCGAAGCCATACAGCCCAACCCTATCCTGGCTCACATGGCTCATCCAACTCCTTCGGGATGGCCGCTACCCGACCTGGAGGTTTTCTCCTACGGCGTGGTGGACGAAGGCAGTGAATCCCACAACGAGATGATGCTGGATATGCTCCGACGCCGATATGGGTCCAGCCTCGAGCCAGAAAGCGAGCGGCTACCTCCTCGGCTTCTTAGAAGAATGCGCATCGAGGTTGGCGGGGGGGAAAGTGTCTATTTGCTTGGAGAAGTCCAGAAGATCTTGCCACAAACTGAGACTTCCCTCATTGAAGAGGACGATTCGATTTGGTAAGGCATCATCGCGGGTTCAATTCACATCTAGTAGGCGATCCGGCTTGTATCAAATACTCCTAATTTATGTGGATGCCGAAAGCACGATATTTCACGCTATCTGACGTAAAGATTATGCAGATGTAGTCTCGACACATCTCGCCCCAATAGTTGAAAAGACGACATTAGCTTTAAGTGAGAGGAGTGTGCAACTTGCTAGGATAAATAATACAAGGGTCAAGGGGTGCGGAGTAACCGAGGGGGGGGAGGCTCGAGCACTTCTGCCTGGTCATGCGGACCCTCTTAACTCGGGGTAGATACAAGGACATCGAGGTCACTCGCTCTGACCCTGAAACGATTGAATTCCTGCTGAATTTTCACGACGAGGATAGCGATGATTCCCTGGACCATGGAGTCCTTCGACTACAATTCAAATCACATTCGGTTCAGCAGATGGAGCACGCCGTGCGTTGGCCAGTGCATCACCTAGAAAACGACACGCCAAAAATCTCCATTCGACTCTTTATGAACATTTTCGATGGAGTGCATTTGCTGGATCTCTTCGATTCTCATACGACAGTTACCCATTTTGCTTTGCACGTCTGCCCTGACTCTAATGTCATAAAGCCCAGCCCAGTCCTCCTCCATATGGCTCGACCCACTCTTTCGCATTGGCCGCTATCCGAAATGGAGGATTTCATTTATGGCGTGGCGGAGGACGATAGGCTGCAAGACGAGGCGACGCTGAAGATGCTTCAAGATCGGTACAGGTCTAGCGGTCTTAACCCGAGGGACAGCTCCGGGGAATCTAGCAACCAAATTCTACCTCCAAAATCCTTAAGAAGAGCCCGTATTGCGGCCGACGAAGGGGGAGACAACTACATGCTCGGAGAAGTCCAGAAGATGTTGCCACAGGTTGACGTTTCTCTCCTTGCATATGACGGTTCCTTCTGGTAGAGCACCACCTGTAAAAGGTTTATTCAGTAGTTATTAAAGTTTCAAAAAAATACTATTTCCTTGGGTAGGTGATATAGTTCAGGTCTTTTCGTCGAAACCGATGCCATCATGGTATCCGGCCTGCTCCATCCCTGAAGCGTGCCCGCCTCGGAGTTCTGCACGCTGATGTAAGTCGAAGGTCGTCTTGACTGCCGAGCACGTAATTTCTGCGTTTCAGATGCTCATCGCCTCGGGTTCCACCTTCCGATGGTCTCATTTGGTTGGGGGGGTTCCCGGGTCCAATGGATAGGGTGGCTAGATCCCCGGGACAGAAGACTCAGTTAACGAAGAAGCTCCTCGGACGAGAAAAAAAGGTAAGCCGTGGTCTAGGTCTGCGCAACCTTCAAGCAAGGGTGGCCACTGCATGGGAGTTACAAGGGTATGACGAAATCCTGGCAATCCTGGCCGTCCATATTCTCCCCCAAGTACACGTAAGCCGGGGCCCGGACATAATCTCGGATATGAACCCTTCCCGTCCCTCTCCGCTCTCCGTTTGTCTTTTACGAACAAAGACCGACTCCGGCTGCGTTGACTGCTATTTGGGTTCGTGTAGCGAGACGATAAGCCGCTGCCTTGATTCCCGGGGTGAACTGACTCATAAAGTGCCCAACTGCTGACATTATTGGTGAGTAGTCCGTCCCAAACGCATTATTATTATTCACCTCATCTTAATGCATTCGTTTTCATTAACCTTTCGAAGCGGGAAAGTGCATCATGGGCGATTCCATCACCATTCATGATCTTCCTATTGAGCTACTCTTCTCCATCTTCCGGCTCTCGTTTGCCGTTACCAACCTCCAACAGGATCGCTGCCGCCTCAGCTTAGTCTGTCGGTACTGGCGGGAGATCGTACAAGAGTCGCCCTGCCTCTGGACGGAGATTTCGGGACACGACACCGTCCCTTACATTCGACGATCACTCGCCAAGTCGGGAGACCTTCCTATCGACGTATACCACCTCGCGTCTCCCCCCAATCGGACCAAAACACACCTATCCCCGTATCTCGATGAAATACTGCCACAGTTGTCTCGGTACCGCTCAGTATCCTTTCTATCAGGTCTCGCCAGACTGGACTGGTTGGTCAAGTCAATGTTTGTCGGAATCAGCAGCAAACCCGTTCCATTCCTAGAGGCTCTCACCTTGAGGAGGAGTGCGTCACGGAGAAAGGACTACGGAATTGGATCCAACTTGCTCCAGCTACCCGGAATGACCGCCTTCCCCAAGCTCCATCGGTTAGAAATCGATGGACTCCCCTGCGAACTATCCCCTCCTGGCCTCCCGCTCAACCGCTTCCTATCGCTAAACCTGGTTGACGTTATCGGCGTTGCAGTGGAGCAGCTTCTGGAAGTCCTCCGGAACTCCCCTTCCCTAGAGCGGTTGGAGCTTGGACGAAGTCCAGCCGCATGTCCTTCACAAGTAACACTGACACCGATTCACCTTCCTCGCCTCATGGCCCTACACCTCATATTCATGCCTGTTTCGGTTAGCAACCTCTTTTTGGCGACGATACACTCCCCCAACTGCTCCGAACTTTTCATCAGCTGTCATTTCCCCAAGTCCCCTGATGATGTCGTGAGCGAGTGCCTCTTCACGAGCAACACCAAGCACTTCACCCCTATCATGCAAACGCTCTTAACTCGGGGTCGACACAAGGACATCGAGACTATTCGCTCGGACTCCGAAAGGATGGAATTCTTGCTGAATTTTCACGACGAGGATTGCGATGATCCCCTGGACCATGGAATCATTCGACTACAATTCATATTGCGTTCGGTTCAGCAAATGGAGCAGACCGTGCGTTGGCTAGTGCATCACCTAGGAACCGACACGCCAAAAATCTCCATTCGACTCTTTATGGACAGGTTTGAGGAAGTGCATTTGATAGATCTCTTCGATTCTCACACGACAGTTACCCATTTTGCCTTGCGCCCCCGCCCCGATTCTGATGCCATAAGGCCTAACCCTATCCTCGTCCACATGGCTCGACCCACTCTTTCACATTGGCCGCTATCTGAAATGGAGGATTTCCTTTATGGCATCGCGGAGGAAGACAAGCTGCAAGACGAGGCGGCGCTGAAGATGCTTCAAGATCGGTATGGGTCTAGCGATCTTACCTCGAGGGACTGCTCCGGAGGACCTAGCCATGAGATGCTACGTCCCAAATCCTTAAGAAGAGTCCGTATTGCAGCCTATGATGGGGAAGATAGCTACATGGTTGGAGAGGTCAGGAAGATTTTGCCACGGACTGATATTCCCCCCTACACAGACGACAGTTCCCTCTGGTATAGTTCGACCTGAAGAAGGTCTATTCAATAGATAATCTCGTGTCCAGAAATAGTATGGTTTTGTGTAGGAGTTTTGTTCAGGTCTTTCACTTAGTCGAAACCGATGTCATCACGGGATCCACGTTCCATTCCATCCTTAATATTCAAGCGTGCCCACCTGGGGGTTCTGCACACTGACAAAGGGATATTCTACCCCTGAGTACAGAATTTTCGTATTTTCCATGCTCGTAACTGAGGGTTCCACCTTCCGATGGTCTCATTAGGGGGGATATCGAATCTTCTGAAGTCCCCTGCCTAGCCCTCCCGGTTACAGCGGATATAATGGCTAGACCCTTGAGACAGATAAGTATATTGACGTAAGAGCTACCCCGAAAACAATCAAGGCTTGGTTTTGGGTGTTTGCACAACGTTCGGGCGAAGGTGGTCATTGCATGGGAGCAGTAAGCGATACTATTCCACCAAATTTCCAGCTATTTGGCTAATAGAAAAAGCGACAAGGAATAAGAATATCTATAATCTAACAGATCAAACTCGTTTGACCGGCGTAGTTCCCTCAAACCGCAACTGCGCGTCGGCTAGGGATGAACCAGGTGCTGGGGTCGACGCTGCACCTCTTCTCATCCCAACAAACACGTCCAATGCGACGGCTGTGTTGCTGGAAACTCCCAGAACTTGTTGGAACGACGTAGACCAGCCTGCGACGGGGCTCTCGCGCTATTCCACATGTTGACTCTCATACAGCCTGCGTGGCACCAAGGTAGTTGAAAAAGGGAGTCGGTGCGAGTGAGAGACCGCCCCTCAGACTGGCCGAGCCCGCCCCCCCCTTCCCTCACTGCAGTAGTTTCCGTCGACCCCATCAATCTCTTCGGATTCAACTCCATATCTAATAATATTTGGCGGATTCATCTCCCCAATCTTCGTTCCACCTCCTTTTCTTCTAAACTTGTCATTCTAATTTCGACTTCCATCCACATTTCTTTCTCGACGATCGCACCCTTGTCCCCGACTTACAACCTCCTTCATAAGTCTCTCAATCGAAATTAATGACCAAACACGGTAGAAGCTTGCGCTCTCATCGACACTCGAACCGACACGGCCGTCGTCAACGGAAGGACACCTTTGAACAGCCACACAAAGAGACCCTGGCCGATCCTAACGTCGATATGGCCAACCAAGAGATAATGGAAGACTTTATCGAAGTCCAAAGCATGATTGACGGGGGAGAAGAGATCCTAGGATCGGAAGTTTCAACCTTGGTCGAGGACGACGAGAGCCTCGAAGACGATATGCAAGATATAATTCTCGACGAGGCATTTACACCCCTATCGGAAGCCCCAACAGCCGTAGATGAAGATGACGAAGCCAGTCCTGCACTGTCTTTACGTCGTGCTGGAGTATACCGGCACCCAAATCACCACTCTCGACACATCCCTTCGGATCCACCTCCCCTCGAAAACGCCTTGGGGCTGGACCTCGGGCCACCCATTTCTTTCCATCCTTTCGATAACTCGTCAGAATCTCCCGCGGAAGCTCAGACCATCGAACAACCCGAACAGCCGAGCCCCAGAAACGTTGCCCTCCGCCGTGTACCTGAACCACGGTACGCGGCACCTGCCTTCATGGTAGCACCAAGTAGCCTGGAGCGTCCCCAGATATCTCGAATGTTGTCAATACAACGTAGGCGTCCCCAACCAGAACCAGATGAGGTCAAAGCTGCATGGGAGCAGTACTCCAACCAGTGGAAGGGTTTGCTAGACGCAGACCCTAGCCACGACGATGAGCGACAAACGTTGGACGGATCAAGAGTTCCATGGCCCGTCCTGGATCATACAAGCAATCCGATCACGCCAAACGATATCCAAGATCTTCTGTTGTCGCCCGTTCACTCGATGGATCTGTCGATGAAGAAGCGGATCCGAGAGGCCTTGAGGTTATACCATCCCGATCGTTTCGAAAAGCTGGTGATTGAGAGGATCGCGAGCGATAACGAGAGATCGAGAGTTAGGGAGAGAGCTGGTATGGTGGTCCGGAGTTTGAATGCCTTGCTGGAGAGGGAGAGTTGAGGAGCCACCAGGGATCCTTGTGGTTGAGGCAAGTGGTGAGGCCGAGGACAACAGTCTAGCGCCTCTGAATCCCATTCTATGAGCAATTACGTCGACACCTTCCATGTACCCCCCCCCCCATGCCATGCCTCTTGTACCATCAGCTGTTGTCCGGCACGCGGGACCGAACGCGTTCCTATATCATGTTTCCATCTCACGTCGTGTATTTGTCGGTATAATTAACGCACCTGTCTCGTCGGAAGCAATGGTCGAACCATGGGCAACGGTGGCGAAGTCCTCATGGCAGTGATCTAGGGACAGCAATGCGGATGAGGCATGCAGGTCGGCGCGTTGTGATCATTCAGCGAGTCGCCATTGGTCCGTGGCGACATTCCCAAAAAGCTAAACTTCATCGCCACCTCCCAGGGATCTCAGTTGGATTCTCAGTGACTCTTGTGTTCATCAACGCTATTTATCAAGCGCTACTCGCCGTATGAGAAGGACGATTCAAAAACTTCCAATCACCTTCGCTTGGAAATCATCTTCGCCATTTCGCAGCGCGCATCGCATCCCAATGTCACTCAAAGTGCAAAAACGTCCGGCCCAGCAACCCGTCGCGAGTGCAGCGTCGGCTGTTCCAGTCGCAGTTCCGCGATTTATTGGTACCGTTTTTTCATCGCGTTTTGCAACGTGTCCAGCCCGCCATTTACCTGCCGCTCGGCCTCCTCCCTTCCAGACATCGGTGTTAACCTTACAGACAAAATTTTCCGCGGGCGAGGCAGAAGTGGCCAGCATCCAGGTCAGCGCATGTACGCCGTCCGTGCCGGAGGAAAGCTGAATGTGGTCTCGTATGCTCGGGAATCAAGACGACTTTAATGATATGCTCCGCCGAAGCCGGACTGCTGGAGTGCGAAACGTGATTATCACAGGCGGATCGTTGAAGGAGTCGCAACACGCCTTGAGGATGGCGAAGGACTACGGCAAGCTTTATATTTTGAGGGATTCACAGAAGATGTACTAACGAGCTATGACCAATTAGGAATGTTCGCGACGGTTGGATGTCACCCAACTCGCTCCCAAGACTTCGACAAGTTTGATGCTGGCCCCGAAGCTTACCTCCGTGCCTTGGACAACACAATCGCGAAACACAAGACCGGAAAGGGCCGGGTTGTCGCAGTTGGAGAGTGCGGTTTAGGCAAGCTCCCCGTTCTATCTCCTTCATCGGAGTCCCGTCTTAATGATGAAGCCCCCACCCTCAACCTTAGATTACGATCGGTTATTCTTTTCGCCCGCGGAGACTCAGAAAAAGTACTTCCGCATGCAGCTTAGTTTAGCAAAAAAGCACAATTTGCCCCTTTTCTTGCACTCTCGAAACTGTCACTCCGATTTCGTCCAGATCTTGAGGGAGGAAGGGTTCGGCGAAGACGGCGGCAGAGCGCTGGGAGGCCGAGGAGGGGTCGTACATTCCTTTACAGGAGCAAAGGAAGAGATAGACGAACTGGTGAGTGGGCGCTGCTGAAGCGGGCGTCGGGTTGCGAGGGCAGAGTGTTTGTTGACGTCTGACCCTCCACTCTAACACAGCTCGAAATGGGTTTCCACTTCAGCTTGAACGGATGTGGTATGAAGACCCAGGAGAACCTGGAAGCCGCAGCCAAGATCCCGTTGGACAGGTTGTTGCTTGAGACGGATGCCCCTTGGTGTTCCTTGACGTCAACCCACGCTTCCTCCGCACACCTGAAGACCCTACCAAAACCGCTTTCGGACGTCTTCTTCCCTCCGTCTTCGAAAACCTTTGTCGAGGGTAAGATGGTCAAAGGCCGGAACGAACCGAATGCTATCGGAGGAGTGGCTTGGGTGGTATCAAAGTTGCATGGGGTGACTCTGGAAGAAGTTGCGGAAGCGGTTTGGAAGAACACTTGTGAATTGTTCGCGTTGGAGGATCCTCTGCCGGAGATGGACGTGCCCAAGGTCGCCGCTGCCGTGGTTGCTCGTGTCGCTGCTGCTGCTGCTGGTCCGTCCGCGCCGTCGTTGAAGTCCGAGTCGGCATTCCCTGCATTAGGCAGGCGATAGAAGGGCCGAAATTGTGGCTTGGGAGGTCGATCAGGGTTTCGAGTTCTATGGATGTGTCATAAGTGTCGTGGGAATGTCATGTTTTGTCGTGTTTTCGACGGTCTCTTCCTTTTCCCGACCTTTGACTGCTCCTTTCCCTCTTCTTCTCCGTCCTCTCCTCTCATATACACCAGCCTCATCCTTCTCCTCCCCGTCCCCGCCGTGCTTGCTCAGCGGCCATGCCCCCGACCCGCGATGGGCTCAAGGCTATGAAACGTTCCCAACTCCAACGATTAGCCAAGGTACGGTTACTGGAACCCCGAAGGGAGTTCGAAACCAGCCTAATCTCTTTCACCCCAATCCTCGGTTCCAACTTCAACCCAGCAAAATCGCCTTAGGGGCAACCTCAAGACCGCTGAGCTCGTAGATTTACTAGCACAACACTATGAGCAGCAACAGTCAGTCCATATGCAGTGCTTCGACCTGGGGAACCTGGCAAGGCACTGACCCCACCGACCCTCCCATACACCAGGAAAACCTCCGAACGGACCGCAGGCAGTTCAGCACCCTCGCCCTCGCCACCTTCTCATCTTCAAGATGCAGAGAATCGTGAGCCGACCCCAGTAGTAGTTCAATCTGTTCCTGCTCCCGCCACTCCTATGGACAAACTCTCCCTTCAAGCCGTCGGTTTGGCCGACACCGACCTCGCTCAACTTTCTCAACCTAATCTACCAACGTCATCTCGGCTTACAGCCCTTGAAACCCTCTGCACTCGTTTGATATCTCATGCTACTTCATCCGCTGCGACTATTACTCTATTGCAAACCCGACTGGAGGCAGCGGAACAGTCCATCAACAACCTCGTGACTTCCCTCGAAGAGACCCGCACCCAACTCGGTTCGACGCAGTCACAACTTCGCAGCTTACAGTCCTCTCTGGTTGCGTCGGACCAACTCGCCACGGAGACCGTAACTAGTATGGCCGTCGACATCGACTATGCCAGGCAGACGGCGGAGTCTGTTGGAACGCGGCTCACACAGGCAGAAGGTGAGTTCTATTTCGTAATAGGCTTTATCCCGCCTCGGCTTCTGATGAATGAACCGTATTCCATACGTCACAGAACGCTGGCAAACCGAACTTCAACACTTAGCACGCCAAGTTGGAGAGCCAGAGGACAAACTGCTGTTCGAACCTCCCACCCTGCCAAGACCGTCCTCTCGATCCCGGAGATCAAAGTCAAGAGAAACACCAGGACCAACATTTGCTTGGGCCCAAGGCCAACAAGCCATTGCGAATGGAGGACTGGGATTGCCTTCTGTAAGGCTATTTGGGGCGACCTCGTCCGCCGCCACAATTCCGGAGGAAATGGAGTTGGACGTGGATGTGCCTGGGACCAGCTCCTCATCTTCTCGGCCTCAACTGGCACCCAGCGCGTTACCCAGTTCCGTGCCGCTGAGTACGTCCTGGTCAAGCAGTGTCTCCGCATCTTTGACGAAGAAGTCAACGTCCGTGGATTCGTACGTACACGAGGCACTGTTAGTTTTTGTTGTCGCTGATTCCCTCACTTTAATTGTCCCTTCTTTTCGCCAGTCACATCACTCAACCTCCGGAATCCTCCAGAATAGCAAGGCAGGCGTCCACGTCCAGGGAGTCCTCTAGGGCAGCAGGCAAACGCCCGGCGTCGCCTATCCCTATTCCCGACAACCCCCACGCCGAATACGACAATGCCAGGGCTTCCAAGCGTCCGAGACACGCCAGCGGAGGGCAACAAGGCGAATCATCGCGTGCTGCAGGAAAGCGCATTGACGATGAGTCACCGTCCTTGAACTCGTTTTCCGCCGGTGGATCTGTCTCGACCGCGGAATCCCCAGTCTTCCCTCCTTCACCTATCGTCGAACCGAGCACGCCCCCAAGTAAACGGCCGACAGCCTTGCTTCCTCCAATCGAGATCATCTCAACCCCCTCCCCTACATCACGCTCCCAGGCCACGATGGCCATGTCCATGCGAAAAGAGTATGGCGATCCTCATGGTTTCGCAACAGCCCCACGCCCCCCGGCGGATGGCCCCGCTAGTCCAACTTCGGAATCTCCGAGAAGACAGATGGCAAGACGGTTCAAAGTGGAACTGGAGCCTCCATCAGTACTTGATTTCCCGCCCGCCTCTACTGTCGCGCCCGAAAGCACAAGGAAGAAGCAGAAAGCGAGAGAACGGCCCAGTACACCTGCGCGAGCGACTGCCAGCACCCCATCTCCTGCAACGCTGTTGATCGGAAAGGGAAAAGTTGTCAGGGCAAGCGTGGACCCGGAAACAGCATCAGCCGTGAGGTCCCGCTCGGCGAGTGAGGACGCTGATGGGGATGTCACAATGACGGCAGTCGCCGGGCCCTCAACGAGTGTTGCCACCGACAGGGCCGGGAGTGCCGGTGCTCCATCAAAACAAGCAACCAACTCGGCCGTTAAGCGGAACTCAACCTTTTTTGGGCCACCAACGGTCGATTTCCCTAGTTCAGGGGCGTACAGTCAACTTGAGTTGGCACCACCGCCTCCCCCGCCGCACAGCTCGAATCCCGTAATGGCTCCTGCCACCAGCGCAAGGAGAATGGGCTCTGCACCTTTGCTTACGGCTGCCCACCCTCTGCGGCCTGGCAAGCCGAGGGATTACTCCGCAGATCCGGACGACGAACCGTCCAGCTCGATATCTACTGCCCGACCGGCAAGAATGGTCAACAGAGCGGCCACACATGCTACGCTGGCCCCCGCCGCAAATCTATCCACTGTCACCCCTCCAGCCCAGCGAGCGTCATGGTGGCGCAGACCAGTTTGAAATATCTTTGTTCATATTCGGTTTCTTTTCGGGGTCTCGTATGGACGTTGGACCCCATTTCGTCCTCTCTTTTTCTCAAGTCTCTGCGTTGTACTCTAAGCCTCTCCTCTCTCGATCTCATCCCGTCTTCAGTCAAGCTCCTTCCTTTGTCACAATCTCTTCTTTTCCTCTTCGCTTTTCTGCTCTCTTGGCTACCACAATTCGCTGTCCATGCTTTGCGAAATCTCTCTCCTTTCTACTTTTTATCCTCTTTATTCTCAGTCCCCCTACCTCTATCAGCCAAACCACCCACTCTATCCTAGCATCCCTGCCTTGGCCCCTACTCTCGTTTGCGTAAAACAAATCTTCCATGTGGAAATGTATTTTTACGATAGTATTGAACGTCCAAAGTCTTGAGCTGCTAGTGTTCATCTACCTCCATCATATCCTCGGTTTGTGGAACGCCGAGACCTTGTGAATCTGCTGCTCGGGGCGGCGGTAACTTGATGAAGTCTAGCAGCCCCTCTTGCTCCCGCACCCTCTTTGCACCATCCCAGTCGCCTTCTGGGGCAATGTCGTTCTCTTTGGCGTATGAGGAGACCTGCTCCATCGTCATCCGAGTGTCTGCCTCGGCTTCGTGAAGGATGTCAGCTGGTACAAGCCCCTTCAGCTTGGCTTTGAGGTCAACGTAGGAAGACATGTCGGGAGGAGTGAACTCTAATTGAGCTGAGGTCGCTGAGCTGCCACCTTTTTTGCGTCCCTTGGTTTTTACCTTAGGGTGCTCGGAAGGAGGTTGCTCGGTGTGACTGTCTGGAGGCAGCCTGGACCGCCCAGTCGGCGGAGTAGCGGAAGTTGAACCACTCGGTCCAGCTTGACTATCTTGCTCCCCGAGACCACTGAACGTATCCAACGTCTCAGGAACTTTTGCAGCGTCCATCGCTTGGACCCAGTTGTCGAGCTTGTTGACCGCATGTCTGGTCCGAGTGACCAGCTGTGGCTTTGTGGGTCTGCCGTCCTTAGCCGAGTATTCGTAAGGAACTAGCGTGGCATTTGGAAGATCACGAGTCTGATAGGGATGCAGAGATGAGTCGGGCAGGATGGTGAACGTTTCGTCTTCGATAAACGTGTTGAGCACATAGAGAACGTGATTTGAAAGAGGCGGCGGAACGACCTTCGGGAGCGTCAAGACGTACACGTACGTATCTGATGAAATAGATCAGATAAAGCTAGGTTCAGCTAATGCTTCCCTTACCGATTGCTATTGGGATCTTGTTTAGATATGTGTATCCCGTAGAAGCGTCCGGTTGAGTGCCATAGAAAGCGTACAACCCGAACAGCGCGGCCGCCTGCACTGCAACCGATTCTTTCTGGTCGATTCTCTCTATCATCAAGCAGCATTGGTAAGACTTTCAAGTGCATCAGCAAAGTCAACACACCAATAAAGCATCGAAAGACCGTTTTCAAGAACGTCCAACGGCTCCGAGGCTCATCGCACTTCAAATGAAATATATCCCAACCATGATCAATCCATATTGTCTTGAAGAGAGAGAAAGGCTGAGAAGGTGGCTCTTTCCCTTCCTCAAAGTGCTCTGCGAATGCGTTGAGCAGGTCGGAGATATCTTCGCGCAGAGGGTCTACGAACAAATCCGACGTGTAATATAACGGAATTAGTGCAGGCGGATTTGATCGCGCAGAATATGGCGACGGATCCAGTTGTATGCTCGGCTTTTTGGGAGGCATTCCTGGATGTCGATGGAAGAAGAGAAGTACAGGAGACCTGGCGGCGACTTCGACAGTTATCACAAATATAATTCAAGCACGGTGGCGCTTAAACGCGTATTCGACATCCGCAATGCTGTAATCTAAGCTCAGTCCGCTATCACCGTAACACTGTGAGATGATCCTGGAGAACCGCTGGGTCTCGCGAACAATTTCCTCATCGCAGGCCTGCCAAACTGCTGCCATCACAGTGCCAGCCACCACTTTGGATGTCGAACTGACGACCATCTCTCCATCCTCATCGAAATGCTTCTCGATGCGCTTGAATAATGCCTCGATACTCTTACGGATGTCTTTTGAGTCGAAGTCCTTCAGAACTCGCTTGAGGGCTGACCGGCCGTACGCGCTGCTGCTCAAAACTTCGGAAGGCGCAGCCGTCTGCAGCATCCGTTCGACTCCGTCGAAGAAATCCTGAGCATACGATCAGCACAGGGTAACAATGTACAACATGCCGGACCCACAATAATCTTGGCAAGCGGTTTCCGAAGCACCAGTTTCACATAAGAATTCAGATGCTCTTCGTATATAGTCTTCGCCTGCCTGCTGAACGGAGATACAGCCGGAGAATCGAGATCCGTCATCTCGGAGACAAAGTATTGCATGTTCTCTACAAGCGCAAAGGTTCGCAATAAGATCCAACAAAACGAAGTCCAGACTCACCGATCATGATGACATGGTAGTTCAACATCCCCTTGTCCTCAGCCAGCTGCCCATCAGCGCCGTCCATTTTAGCCATCTGCTGCAGACACTCAAACATCGCCTTGATAATCTTGTCGTAGCCAGCATCCACAGTTCCTCGAACTTCCAAACTATCCAGACCAGACACTTGTGGTTCGATCCGCTCCACAAAGATCTGCAATAATGGTTACAAATGACCATAATCTACCCAACATCAAGGCTTACTGGGAAGTATTTGATGAAATGGGCGACGCCTCGCTTCTTAGTGGACAGTTTCGTTTGTTCGATTGCCTTGATTTGGTTGTCCTGCGGAACACGGTTAAGAATAGTTGCCCTCGCGCAATGGGGCATCACACACGATATAGCGAGTGAAGATGCCAACGGCTCTCTGATGTTGCTTCGACAGAAGGCGTTGGGTAAATACAATTCCCTTGTCCTCGGCTTGCATTTGAGCTTGTTCGATGGCGGCAATAATTCCGACGATTTGCCTAAGAGAGCACAAGATCAGCCAAGTAAAACAGCACCAATTGGAACACAGCTGACTGAGGATCCCGCTCCAATGCCCCGTCCAACCAGTGTTTCAGTTCATCTCCAAGGAATCCAAATATCAAATCCATAGCACCTCGGATTAGCTTAACGGTTGAAGGCTTGAGTTCACCGGCAGCAGCGGATGCCTTGCGACGCAAGTAATTCTCCAGACCCATGTAGTCCGCAAATGTGAGGGTCGCATCGCTGATTAGGAGGAAGTCTGCAAGGAACACCTGTTCACGGGAAATTTGAGGAGCAAGAAGATCTAGCAGTTGTAGTAATGCCTGAAAAACGGTCCGCGTTTGTCAGTTATCGTTTCAGAATCGATGCGAATACATAGCGACTAACATCGGAAGCGTTCAGTTCACCCGCTACCGCAGGTTTATTATTGCGCTCCTTTCTATCGGCTATCGTACGAGCCAGTGTCTTCGCACGCTTGAGGGTACCTCCAGCACGGGAAGCTGTACTTATCGTCACAGGAGGAGTGAACGAGGCTGCATAGAGGACATAATATTGAGATGAGCCACCCGATCGAGAAAGGGAGGCAAGCAAACTGACTCAATTCGCCCTCGTCAGCTGGTGCCGACTTGACCATATTCATAAACGCCATGAAAACAACTTTCATCTCCCTGCTGTGCATGTCGCTTGCAGTTGAGAAGTAGTTCTAAAGAGAGAGTTATCAGCGGCCAGTCGATATGGAAAACACAAGCACACTATCTCACCGCGCAAACTTTAGCATAGCGATCTTCGTCCATTTCCTTCAGATACAGCATCAACCCACAGTAACGCCCCAGGTAAGTCTCCAAATCGCTATGTGGAGGAAGGGTGGGAGGTCCTGATCGAGGCTGTTGTTGTTCACCCTGACCCGACTGGCGCAGAAATAAATGTCAAGTCTGCCCCAGAGGAACGAAAGCAGCAGTACTTACCTTGAACTTGAAGGCAATATTGAGGAAATCGAGCAACCTCTTGCAGAACTGGGTGTTATGCGTGAGGTACTGATCTAATCGCTCCATGCCTGCTGCCATGCCTACGGGAAACGAACGCTTAGCGCCTTATCCTTAAAGTCCAAGATCAGGGCCGTACCGGTTTCCCTGCTGGCCACGAGCGCTTTGTACAGTTCTGTCACGGCACCTTCAAGTCTCTTGATGCCCTGGAGGCTTTCCAGAGAAGACTGAGTTAGCGCGGACAGCGCGTTTGTATCGACGTCGACCGTGCGCTGCAGATTTCATGGAACCTCAGTCGTAGGCGTGCAGAACGAACGGAATTTAGGCGTACCAGGAGATTCTCTAATTCGTTCAAAAGCGCTTTCTGATTTTGTGTTTGAACTTGCAAACCGCGGTCTTGTGACTGGATAAAGGAAATGTCTTCGCTTACGGACTGGGGTGAGGGTGCAGCGTCATTAGCATAAGAGTCCGAACCGGCGCCATGTATGCCAGGTCTGTTACCCACGTTGAGTTGGACTTTGTATGCAGAGATATAACCGTCCATTTCATCCAATTCTTTGATAGCGTCGTCGATGTAATTCAGGACAATTGCCACGCGATCATCGGATTCCAGGAACGAGTGAATATTAGCCTGTGATGGGCCACAAGGTGCACTCAGCGAGATTGCCATGCGCTTCGATTGCGATGTCCATACCTTCTCCAACGCCATCAACTCATCCAACAACCGGGCTTCGATCATATCCGCAGCTCCTGTCCTTCCCTTCTTCGCGGCCCCCGCATATCCACCTGCGAAACCCCATTCAATCCCTTCCAACATTTCTTCAACGTTGGCCATGGTTGCTTCTGCTGGGTCCTCCTCTCCAATAGCGCCAATCCCCTCAGAGGCCCCAAAGAGCAGTCGATCAGCAGCCGCCTGGTTCGCTGGGTCGAAGAAGGAGATACGAGCATTTGGATCCCTTTTCGGTGACGGTGAGGCTTGGTCGGGTAGTGCGGGAGGGTTTTGGGGACGGAGATGGGATCGAGAAGGAGTTGACGCAGGTGGAACAGTGGTCGCTTGTGGAGCCGGTCGGGATTGAACACCGTTGCGTGGCCTGTCTTGCACAGGTTCCCACCCTCTGTCATCGACGGGAGTCGGCTGATTATAACTTGCTTGAATGGGCTGTCTCAGGTCTTCCGCTGGTACTGGTCGAGCCTGTCGTTCTGGCGCTTGCTGGCGACCACCTCGCTCTCTTTCGCGCTCTCCTCTCGGGAAATCAGGCTCCCTTTCTCTCTCTCTATCCAGCGAAGGCCTTGAATATTCATTCGAGGGTTGTCGATCAACAGGGGGCCGGCTCCTGGAAGCCGCTCTATCTCGACCTCCTGCATCAGTTCTCGCAGAACGACCCCCAAGTTCGGCGCGTGGGCGCATTGCCGGAGAGCGACTTTCGTAGTCTGTAGTGTTGCCAACAGGGGTAGTACGACCATAATCGGTTCTGGCAGATCTTGAAATACTGGGAGTTGGTGCGAGGCCACCATATAGGCCTCCGTCGCGGCTTCCTGAAGGGGATCCTGAACGGCCCGGAGACCCATATTGCTCTTCCCGGGAGCGAATTTGAGCAGGTCTCCTTGGACTTGCACCAGTTGCGGCTAATGATGAGGATTGACCTGTCGGAGTTTGGGAACGTTGTGGAACGTAGGGGGGACCTGTGTAGCAGACCAAAGCTTCAGCGACTTCGTTTCAATAACCTCGGGTAACTACCCCCTACTCAAAGATCTGTTCGGTGCTTCTTGTACACCTACGAGTGTTAGAGATGCTGTGCTTCCCTTGAGTTGGCGGTAGAGCTGCACGGTGGCAGTGAGGAAAGTCGATTGATCACGCGAACTCTCCCCGGTCCAGACGTATGACCTGTTGAAGGAGATCCTGAATGAAGTTTGCTGCGAGACCGATGGGAAAATGTAAAACAACCTTTCAGCTGGATCAAGCCGCCGGGAGAAGAGGTGCAGGCGCGGCACGCACGTCTACGACCTCGAGTCCTTGAAGGTCATCAAGTCGCCATGTCTTTCCAATAGAGAAGGATCCGCTTGGATTTTGCTTTGACTTGTGGATAAATCCTTGGCCACCTCTATTATCTGAGCATAGTTTCAGTGTTATCGAACACCATGGACGACTACGTCTACTGCTCACAAGAGAGGATGATGAAGCGGGACTTGGAGCCACCTTCATCCTGCTCGTAAATCTTAAGATGCCCCGCATACTCCTCAGGCCCGGCTCCATCAGGGTTGCGCTTGCTGAGCGCAGAGCTTACGATGAGCTGCCGGATGTCGTCGCTCATCGTTTGCCTAACCTTGCGCAAGGGCAGTCAATATTGGAAGTGCGGAGCTGCTAGGTGGACAAATAGAGCCAAATGTTGAGGAGGCCCCGGAGGTCCCTAATTCCCTCGTTTGCAACAATCCTCACAGAAAAGGTCGCATACACTTTGCAACCACCCAAAAAGACTCATTCCCCTCCTGTAAAAAAGGCCGCAGTCTGGTTATAAATGTCCGTCTCAACCCTCCCTCCACCAAAGGACGAAGATTCCACTCCTCCCCCTGCTCAGGACATCGATATGCCTTCCACGCCAAAGTTACCCCTACTCGTGGCCCCAGATATCCTTCCACACTTTGTCCTACCAAGCAGCTCTGGTGACACAAGCGTCGATGGCATCAATATGGGCGCATTTGATTTCGACAGGTTGGCTTTCCTGGGCAGTGGTGCCATCCAATTGGCCGTTACGAAGGCCCTCTTCGACAACGAGAAACACTTAAACGCCGACCTCGAGGTATGTTTAAGCTCGTGTTTCTCGTTTGTGTATGCTTATTCTGGACTTGCCATTGTCAGGATCTGCTTCAAATGTACACAGAACCACGAATGTGGGCCCGATGGGGATCCCTATACGGGAACTTCCCCACCCTTGGGCACGGACTAGGTGACGACGAAGCCGATGGGGCCAGGCTCTTCTCGGCCTACGTTGGGGGAATATATCACCAGGATGACATGGGCCCGATCCATATCTGGATACAAAAACTCATAGCTCACAGCCGCAAGGAGGACACCATGCTCAACTCTCTCACCACTACGCCAAAGGAACGGGTCGCTACTACTGCTGTTGAACCCGACGGCACTCCTGGACCGCCCTCCTCCCCAGTTTCGTCTACAACGCTACAGCACGCCTCGACAGGAGTTCCCGCACCTCTCGCCTCAACACAAACGTCGTCTCCAAGTCGAAAACGTGAAAGGGAAACTTCTAGTGGGGGAGAGAGATCATCAAGCCCATCTCCCAAACGCACTCGAGTATCATCCGCAACCTCCAACACCCCTTCACGAAATTTCCCTGCACGATATGCTACTGTCTCCGAACCGTCCTCATCTTCAAGTGCCCAACCCAATCCCGTTATCGGCCATATCACACCGCTCAATATCACCGCAGCAGAAATTTTTACTGCGAGCTCATCGAGAGCTTCAACGTCTTCGGCGGCTGCTCAACCGGACATCAAGCCCGACTTGGGAGCTTCAACTTCGTCGCAGCCTCAGAAGAAATGGATGTCGGTTCTCAACGAAGGATGCATGTCGACGAAAGGCGAGAGAGTGTGGCAGACGGCAAGCGAAGGAGCGGATCATAACAAGACTTGGAAGGCGACCCTGATGAGTTCGTCATTATTCTCTGCCGTGTCGGATCTGACGTCGTTTTTTACTAACTGGCTTTCCCATCGCATTTGCTCCCAATAGTCACGAATCTGGGTGTATCCGCTATCGGAGAGGGAAAGACAAAGAAGCTGGCGCAAGAAGAAGCCGCCAGAAAAGTCTGCGAGCGACTGAACTGGACTCCAGGGTACAAGTGGACGTCCTGAGCACCCTTTTATCTGCATTTCTCTTCGTTTTCTCGGTGGTGGTTACGATACACGGCACGGACTATACCTAGCAGCCACTCGTTGCCGATTTATCTATGCATCTCATGTCGATCTCATGTTGTTTGTTTTGTTCTATTCATGTCGCATGCTTTCTCACTTCGCTTTCGCAATAAATATATACCCTCGCATCTCACACAACACTGATGTGCAGCCTGAAACAAGTAGTCGGTTCAGGAAGAAATGAACGGGAGGCGATAGTAATACAGGTAATAACATCCACAGAAACGAGTAAGAGCATTCGCGAATCATTCTGGGGAAATTCTCTCCATGCCAGGGGCACTCGGCGTGGATGAATGGTGAGATACCAAGAGTTGGTCAAACACATGTGGTGAAACAGAAACGAATAAAGAAAGGGTCGAAATAAATATTCAAGGCGGTGGTGACCTGGCGACTCCCAGGGTTGGGGAGACTTAATGGAAGGGAAGAATATGGTACAGCATGGGGGGAACATTGGCCAGAAGTCGTCGAAATGGGAGAAAGAACAAGCGGTTTATCTCAAAGGATCAAGCAACGAGAGGGGAAACGGAAGGGGGAACTAGGAATATGTGGCACTCGTATCGGCGCGACTGGTGTCCGACAGCGAAGACAATAATCTGAAACCACAACGCAGCGACTAATTAGACTAAAGTATGCGTATATTAATTCTCCTTCTCCAAAAGCTTGTTGAGGCACTTGGCCACAACTTCTCCGAGCCCCCTGACTACTTCCTTGTCCTTCTCCTCCAACTTAGCGACGACAGCAGACTCGAACCTATCAGGGTGGTACAACCTCAACGCTTGATGGATCCTCTTCTTGTTCGACACGTCCGGAGAGTGTTTGGGAGAGAGAACGAACTCCCCGACGGTAGTGGCGGTGACCGCGTTCGCCATCTCGGAGAGCGTCTTCATCTTGGACGTATCGACGACGACGGGCCAAGGTAGTTCCGAAAGGTTGATAGTTTGGGGCGCATCGGTGGCGGTGAGCTTCTTCCATTGCGAGGAATAGGTCTCCCAAGCTTTGGCGACGTCAACATGGCGAGGTTTAGGGACGTCGTTGGGAGCAGGGGCTGATTTAGAACGGTTACCCGAGCCCGATGCGTAGCCTTGGTATCGACCGCGTTTGCTAGATTGATACCCACCACGGCCACCACCGCGGTAATGGTGGGCTCCATAGTTCCCAAAGTCGTTCATTGTGTTCCGCATTTCGTTCAGCCTCTCGAAAGGGCTCTGCCGCGACTGCTGTCGCTGTTGATGCGTCTTTGAGAAGTCTTCCTCCATCGTCGACGCAAACGGAGGTGGAGGTGGGCGGTGAATCCATGGGCCTCTAAACCCGAAGCGTCTACCGAATCCAAACGGGAAGGGTCCAGCCCAAAATGAAGGAGGCGGCGGGTGGTGATGATGATGCCAGTGAGGAGGAGGAGGTCCACCGCGTCCGTAAGGGGCAGAACGCCCTCGACTCCCACCTCGCCCGCCGCGGTAGTGATGGTGGTGGTGAGCCCCGGAGTCTCTGGACGGGTTGTGAGGCATGGATCCAGGATGAGCTGTTCCATCGGCGGTAGATTCGCTCCAGTTGAAGCCATAAGGTCGCGGCTCATGGACATTGAATAGAGGTGGGGGAGGATCATCTCGCGGAAGGCCGTGTTCCACAGGCATTGACACCGTCAAACGATGCGAAAGGTTCTCTCGTGCTTCCCGCCATGTCTTGAAATACGTCAGCCGTAGTTCCCTGGTTAGACGAGAGTTCGGTGGCTTTTTGTATATACCTTCAGTGTTTGGAACTGCTCCATAAGAAACAGGGTCGGTACCGAATGAACCAAAGACACGTTGGTGAACGTTCCAATGAGGACGCTCGTTCACTTTAATGATGGGTTGGTTGGTGAGTAGAGCCGAATATGACTTATGTTATTCAGAAATCGGTGGTGGAGCCGGGAGCGGCTGGGAAACAATGAGACTCAGAGGAATATGAATATGAATATTGATGAATGTGTATATGTACGTGATAGAGTACAGCAGTTCATTATGAAATTGGTGTGATGACGAGTGGAAAGGATTTGTTAGGAGAAAGTTGTGGGGAGTGATGGTTGGGACGCCTGGTCACAAGAGTCGGGAATGTTTGGTGGTTGGGTTTATATATGAGTAGAGAGGACCGTGCTGAGTCATCCGCTGCGCATGCTCGCGGCACCGGCTGCTTTCATTCACTTCTCTCACATTCCACGCTTCGTCTTCACATCTCACTACTCTCTAACGATGATGTCCTACGCTCCCGCCGCTGTTTCTAACAGTACTCGTACGTATTCTCTCTCACTGCCTCATTCCTTGTTTTAGCATGAGGCTCATAAGCTTCACTGCACATCATCGTAGAGTTCCGCTTCCAGATGCGGCTTCACAACTTGCAGATGCTAGGCAAGGTATTTTACATGGAGTCCGCCGTTTCCGATGGTCCTCGTCATCACGAAACTTGGACCGCGTATGTTTTCCGTGAGTGCCCCATGCGTTTCCTGGATCCCTGTAATGAAGAAACCAATTCTAATCTCGACTGTCTTCTTCGATGCATAGTCCTCGACGCTCCTGAAGGCGTTGGAAAGGTCATCGGACAGTTCATCGGACGAGCGAAATCGAGACAGGCTGCTCGCGAGCAAGCTAGTGGACAAGCCCTCGCTGCCCTCGGCCAATATTAGGCAAAGCACACCGACCTCAAGCACCAAAGCCTCTTCATGTCTTTCCGTTCTCGTCTCACTCTTCTCCTTCAAGTGCTTTGTACTCTCATCTGTATGACCGTTTCCTTCGCGGAAAAATATTTATACATCTGCTCCGTATCCCCACCATTCCCATTGCTCTCTTCCGTGACATGCATCATTAAACTACTTCGGTCAATTCCCTCGCCGCTTCACTCAAGGGAAAGGGAAAGGTTGTACCTGCCGTGCAAGAGGCCGTCGCTGGGCCGTCTTGCTCCGGGGTCTCGTCTCCTAAGCTATAGTACGCCTCGACGGAACACAGCACCCCAAAAGCTCCAACGCAAATCCCCAACCAAAGTCTAAAACGCGACGCAGAAGTTGATTCTGACGAAGATGGACAATCAAGCCCTTCTCCTCAACGCACTCGTGTATCACCTCCCGCAGGGAACACGGTTGAACGACGTATTGCTTAATTCAGGATCGTCCGCTCAGAATGTACAAGCGACGCGGCCCGCTCCGTTCTCGGCCAAATCAAGACCCTCTCCGGCCTTCCAGCCGACGTTTGAACTGCAAGCTCGTCCAGGTCTTTAACGCCCGCAGCAGCTGTGACACGAAGCGCGAGATCATCGTCGCAACCTCAGAAGAAGTGGATATCTGTTCTTAACAAAGCATGCATGGTAGTAAGAGCCAGCCGAAAGTGGACTACGGATAGTGAAGGGGCGGATCATCTCAAGACTTGGAGGGCGATGCTCACGGGTGCGTACCTCGTCAACTATCCGAGAGGAGGATATCGTTTGCTAACTCCCGAAATATACTCCGTGGTCCAGTCCCCGAATTGGGCGCCTTCGCCCTAGGTTAAGGTAAGACCAAGAAGATCGCCCAAGAAGACGCCGCCAGACAGGTTTGCGAACAATTGAATTGGACCCAAGAGTACAGGTGGTAGTTGTGACGAGCTTTCACCGTCAACAATCACCATTAATTCTCTTCCTTCCCCAGGGGTTGGTTACAATACACGGCACGGATTATACCTAGCAGACACTCGCTGCCGTCGATTTATATGCATCTCACGTTGTTTATGTTCTTTTACTGTCGCATGCTCTCTCACTTGACTTTCGCAATAAATGTATACCCTCGCATCTCACACGACACTGATATCGTACAGCCTGAAACAAGTATTCGATTCAGGAAGAAATGAACGGGAGATAATAGTAATACAGGTAATAACATCCGAAGAAACGAGTAAGAGCATTCGCGAATGATCCTGGGGAGATTCTCTCCATACCAGGGGCATTCGGCGTAGACAGATACGGAGAGTCGGTCAGACACAGCATGAAAAAATTCGTACATAAAATGTGTCGAAATAAATATAGAAAGGAGGAAGTAACCTGGGGACTCCCAGTGGGTGTAGGAAAGCTTTAAGGGGAAGGGAGAACATATGCATGGTACAGCGGGGAAAAAAAACAAGCGGTTTATATCACAGGATCAAGAACGAGAGGGAAAACGGAAGGGGGAACTAGCTATATGTGGCACTCGTATGGGCAGCAAGCGAGTGCCCGACCGAGAAGACGATCATCTAAGACTGCATAATGCAGCGACTAATTAGACTAAAATATGCGTATATTAAAAGAAAGAAACCTACCTAAATATTGCGTCCGGGTTAACGGTTCTTTGCTAATTTCGCGACAGTCGACTAGTTCTCCTTCTCCAAAAGCTTGTTGAGGCATTTGGCGACCACTTCGCCGAGCTCCCTGACTTCTTCCTTATCCCTACCCTCCAACTTAGCGACAACAGCAATCTCGAACCGATCAGGGTGGTACAACCTCAACGCATGATGGATCCTCTTCTTGTTCGACACGTCAGGAGAGTGTTTGGGAGAAAGGATGAACTCCCCGACGGTGGAAGCGGTGATCGCACTCGCCATCTCGGAGAGCGTCTTCATCTTGGACGTGTCAATGATGACGGGCCAAGGTACTTCGGAAAGGTCGATAGTTTGGGGCGCGTCGGCGGCGGTGAGCCTCTTCCATTGTGAGGAATAGGTCTCCCAAGCTTTGGCGACGTCAACATGGCGAGGTCGAGGGAAGTCATTGGGAGCAGGGGCTGATTTAGAACGGTTGCCCGAGCCCGATGCGTAGCTTTGATACCGACCGCGGTTGCTATATTGATACCCACCACGGCCATCACCATGGTAATGGTGGGCTCCATAGTTCCCAAAGTCGTCGTCATGCGCAAATCTAGCATCATTCATTCTGTTTCGCATTTCGTTCAGCCTCTCGAAAAAGTTCTGCCACGACTGCTGTCGCTGTTCATGCGCCTTTGCGAAGTCATCCTCCATCGTCGACGCAAATGGAGGTGGGGGTGGGCGGTGCATCCATGGGCCTCTAAACCCGAAGGGGCCGCCACGGCCGAAGGGTGCACCGAATCCAAACGGGAAGGGACCGGCCCCAAATGGAGGAGGCGGTCGGTGGTGATGATGATGGTGCCAGTGAGGAGGAGGTCCACCGCGTCCGTAAGGGGTAAAACGCCCTCGACACCCACCTCGCCCGCCGTGGTGGTAGCCGTGGTGATGATGATGGTGGTGAGCCCCGGAGTCTCCGAACGTGTTGTGAGGCATGGATCCAGGATGAGCTGTTCCATCGGCGGTGGATTCGCTCCAGTTGAAGCCATAAGGTCGCGGCTCGTGGTCATTGAATAGAGGTGGAGGAGGACCATCTCGCGGAAGGCCGTGTTCCGCAGCAGTTGAAGGAAATTGGAAAGTAAATCCTGGGCCTGTCTCGGGGTTAGCTGCGTTTGGAGGGGTGGTTTGGGGATTGGCGGTTGCGGTCGCACCTGCTGTCTCACTAGCTGGAGGCGCCTGTGTGGTGGCTGTTGGGATATTGGCATTGACGCCCTCAAACGATGCGAAGGCTTCTCTCATGCTCCTCGCCATGTCTTGAAATACGTCAGCCGTAGTTTCTTGGTCGGACGCGAGTTCAGAGGCTTGTTGTGCGTATACAAGTGGATCATTGAAGGCTTGGTCATATATACCTTCAGCACTTGGAACTGCTCCGTAGGAGAAAGGTTCGGGACCGAATGACCCAAAGACACTTTGGTGAACGTTCCGATGAGGAGGCATGTTCACTTTAGATGAAGGCTTGGTTAGCCCTAATGTGACTTATGTTATTTAGAGGTGAGTGGTGGAGCCGAGAGCGGCCGGGAAACGGTGACGACGCTGGGAACTGATAGAAGTTCTCGTGGAGATATGAAGAGAGTTATGATACCTGGAGCTAACGACAATGAGACGCAGAGGAATATGAATAATGAATGTGTACAACTACGCGGGAGTACAGCAGTTCACTATGGAATCGATGTGATGACGAGTGGAAAGGATTTTGTTAGGAGAAAGTTGTGGGGGAAGAGGGGAGTGATGGTTGGGACGCCTGGTCACAAGAGTCGGGGATGTTTGGTGGTTGGGTTTATATATGAGTGGAGAGGACCGTGCTGAGTCATTCGCTGCGCATGCTCGCGGCACCGGCGGCCGCTTCCATCCCCTTCTTTGACGTTCCACGCGCATACTCCAGACAACCCACAGAACGGTGTATTAAACATACACATACTATAATTAGACGCATCACTGCCAAGTATAACGCGGCCTCCGTAACGCTGGGAATTGCCAAATGTACGAACTGAGGGAAGGTTCGCCGTGGCCGCCATTGTTGCGGGACCGCGCAGCGTTCGGGCGCCGGACATCGCTCTCGCTCTACTTCCGATAGGGTAGCGAGCAAAGGTATCAGAACTCTGAAAAGAGGTTTTGTCAAAAAGATCGTGTAGGAGATTATCTGAGGCTTCTACTGCAGAGGGCTCCTCGCCCGCCAACACAGATGGGAATCTAGCATTACCATTCGACGCAAGGATGAATGCTAATCATTCTTCCCACAATTTTAGCTTAAGGCGATAAGAAAAAGATTGAACTCCATGCCCGAGCGGTGCACGGTGCAAAGGCACCATGAAAAAAAAAGTCTTCATGAAGCTGATTAACAATCGTCATCAGTCTCAGCGTACCAATATTTGCTATCTTCTGTGCTACCTCCTACATCAATGGGCAGTCTCTCAGGATCTATTTTTGGACTATGAGACCTCATATAGAATCTAGGTCACCAGAATAGCGCCACGAACTTTCAGTGTCCCACCAGAGGCGCTCCAACATCGGCATGCGTGAGCGAAGGATAAGCCCTACAGTACCATCCTGATGGCCCCCTCGCAGCTTTAGCGTGCACAAAGCTGGGAACTGAACATGGTCTCCACGCCACCGTCCCCGCCATCTCACAACCGTGCACCCTATGACCTCGATCCTTGTCAAAAAATGGCAGCTAGCCAAACTTTCCCAGAAATGAAAGTAGAAGCTACCTCGGATCTCAAGGTATTTGAGAGCCGTATAGCGGGAAACGTCCAATTTGGGGTTTAAGCCTCGCCCGACCTCGAGCTGGGTAATGTCCGGAGCTATTGCAGGCATGATGTTGGATACCCACTCCATGATATCGTCGTCAGGATTCCGGAAGAATAGACTAGCGGAAGTGAGAGAGGGAACAGAGACGAGGCTGATGGCGTTTTGATCGCCACCTTTGAATCCCATTCGAACGTCCCGTAGTTGATTGAATGGTTGTCCATCGAATGTTTGCTTGGCACGCGTGATTCTCTCTAGACTTGTTTCACTAAGTCCGCAGTCGATAGCGATCCTGGTGATCCTGTTCGAAAGGGTCAGGAATCGACGCCAACCATCTTCTTCGATCCTCCCGAGTTCGATGTAAGGCTAAAGAGGGTCGAGTTAGGTCAGTTATGACGTCAAAATACAAATAAAAAATACTTAAAAGTCTTCTCTTGTTATAATAGCTAATACTTTGGGTCACGGATGTTAGAATCTGGAGGGCGTTTTGGAGGGGAACACGACGGGTACCCCATAGGAGGTCCAGCGCCCAGGTTCCCCATACTCGACAAACCAAGGCGCAGTGAACCAGGTCGCGATCGGAGAAGTCATTTCTAAAGACGAGACAGAGAATCTCCGGGACCTCCAACGCCCGGTGCATAGTTCCCGTACGTGCGTCGTTGCTAACATTATCCGAGCTTGGAAGCAAGAGCTCCTGAAGGGCGAAAAGTTGCGCTAGAATGGTATACATAGCGTAAGCATCCCCCTTCCTTGGTCTATAAGGGCAAACATTGGACAGTAGCGTGAAAAGAGCATACCGTATATACCGCTGAGCAGTGTTGAGCGGGGACTTGACCAATAGGGGTAAGGATCATACAAAAGTGGTCCATCTTCGTTGAGCCGTTGTTTTCCCTCCATTAAAGAAGGAAAAGATGTTGCTCTTAATGGTAATTCAGGAGCCTGGCACAACCTTCGACCTTCAACCGGCGGTGTGGTGTCAATGCCCATTCCACTATCTCCGCCTAAGCCCGTTTCATCCGGTACCCGCACTCCCCGGACCCATCGGAAATAGCTAGGGCATTACGGCAATGTCTACCATTAACGGTACGGTTAACGCAAATACAAGAAGATACAGTGTAAGTGTGGAGAGTATAAAATTTCAAGGTTGGCAATTTATGGCGGCGCTACAAAGAATAAAGGTACTCGGAGCGGGAGGGAGAATCCGGAAGACGAGGGATGATGCAAGTGATAGCAAGGACCGAGGAGGGAAGATTACGCAGGGTGAACCCGTGCGTACTGCCGTGCTTCTATGGGGAACAGGACTGAAAGTCACACCCAAACGGCGCACGCCGCAACGGTACCATAAATGGAATGTATCCATTTGGCTTAGCAACAATCATCATCACTGTCAGTATACCTAGCTTCGCCATCTTCTGTGCTGCTTCTGGAAATATCCAGTCTACCAAGATCTACTCTGGGACTATATGCTCTCAAATGCGAAACGATACGATCCAGATCATGACCGTCAGGTGGCGAACTCTGAGAGTCCCACCAGAGACGCTCCAACATAAGCATGCGTGAGCGAAGGATGAGCGTCACATTACCCCTAGCAGCCCCTTGCCGTATCTTTAACGTGCGCAAGGCTTGGAAATAAACGTAATCCCTACGCCACTCTTCCCGCCATCGAACATCCGTGCAGTTTGTGAGCACGATTTTTGTCAAGAACGCGCAGTTGGACAGACTTTTCCAGAAAACAACGGGCCGTCAGAGAAGGACTCTATATAAATTAATCTATACATTTGGAGCCCGCCGTGTCCGTTGCGCATCACAACAAAACAGTGCCGTTCTTCGCTTAGAATAGTCTAGTTACCGAACCGCTCCTCAGGCAAAATCTGTTATGGTAAATTGAGAAAACAAATCACATCACAAAGACGCTCCCTATGGCGGCAGCACACATACAATGTGCTTATTCATTTTACCAATAATCATCACTGCTTTCCAAGTCAGTAGTTCTATCGTCGCCATTATTCGAGTTGTACAGCCGATCAGTGTCTATCTTGGGACTATGCAGTTTCAAATGCGCTACCACGGGACCTTGCACTCGATGGTTTCCAGCCCCGGTGTAGGAGTCCCAGGAGAGAGACTCCAACATCGGCATGTGAGAGCGAGTAATGATCCTCAAAGTAACCCTAGGGTGCCCACGTCGTATTTTGAACGTGTGTAAAGCCGGAAAGTGAACGTACTCCATGCGCCACGCGTCTTCCCATTCTGCAACGTCCATACAATGCATGAGGACAATTGTTGTCAAAAGCCGACAGCTTGCAAGACTCTCCCAGAAGCGTGGGCTCATGTACCAGCACCTTAAATCGAGATGCTTGAGAGCTGAGTACCGTACAATTTCCAGGTTGTCGATCTGATTATGATAGAGCACGATCCGGAGAAGAGCAATGCGTGGAGCCAGCTCAGGCAGGGTGTCGGTCACCCAGGCTAGAGCATCGTCTTGAAGATGCGCGCACCGCAAATACACGCTGGTAAGAGACGGTGCCGTGGCAAGGCTGATCGCTTTATGTTCTCCATCCTCGATTCCCATTCTGAGGGTCTGTAGTTGACTGAACGGATCTCCGGTGAACGTTTGCTTGGCAAGTCTGACCCGTTCTAGACTGGCTTCGCTAAGTCCACAGTCAACGGTAATTCTGATGACCTTGTTCGAAAGGGCTAGGAACCGATGCCAACGGTCTTCCTCGATATGCCCGATCTCAACGTATGGCTAAGGGAGTCAGGGTTTGGTCCTGTGAGACCGGTAGTAACAGTTTAGAGCGTAACCTTATATAGATGTACGTACAATACTTGTGTCTCCGTATGTCATAGTTATTTGTGTCATGGGGGCCAATGCCCGAAGAACGGCCTGAAGGGGAACGCGGCATGTGCTCCACAAAAGGTCCGGAGCCCAGATTCCCCACAGGCGGCACACTAGGGCGCAGTTAAACAGATTCTGTTCTGACAAGTCGCATTCGAAAATGAGGCAGAGAATCTCCGGGACTTCTAAAGCCTGGTGCATAATTCTCGGGCGGGGGGCACTAGGCAGAAGCAATCGTTTCAGAAGGGCAGGAACCCGGGCTAGGATTGTAAGTAAAACGTAAGCGTCCTGGTTTTCTCATGGTCCGAATAAGGATCGGGCAACGGAGCAATAAACGACACACATTTACGGCACGCGCAAACAGTCTCGCCGAGGACTTGACCGAAGTTTGGGAGGATCGTACGGAGGTGGTGTATCTTTATTCAGCTTTCGCTCTGTCACGACTGAGCGACAACGATGCGGCTATCTTGGCGTCTTTCGGGGGTGATGTCGTCCTTCAAACGTGGTCGCAAGTATCCGGATCCTGCGGTGCTAGTCATGCCATTTCATCATCTCCGTCTATGTCCGTTAGCACCGTTCGTGCGGAAGGAGATGGTGCCAAACCACCATTTTGACAAGATGGTTTCCGGTAAATTGTCCATCACAACGACGCGCACTGCAGCGGCAACCGAATATGAACTGTTTATTGATTCTACCAGCAATCATCATCACTGCCCTCGCAGTCTTCAAGATTACTAGAAGTGAAAGTCCTAGCAATGTCTAGCTTCCGACTGTGCAGCGCCAAGTGCGCCATCATAAGCTTCCACAATTCCTGATCTCTTGGCCTACTCCTGGAGTCCAAGGACATACACTCCAACATCGGCATCCGAGAACGAAGAGTGAGTTGCAACGCCACCCTTGAACGCCTACGTCGCACCTTGAACGTGCGCAAAGCTGGAAAATAGATGTAGTCCACGCGCCACGTCTCTCGGATGTCCGTGCAGTGTGTGAGCACAACCTTCGTCAAGAACCGGCAGCTAGAGAGACTCTCCCAGAGGTGAGCCGTCAGGCCACAACAGATCTCAAGGCATTCGAGCGCCGAGTACTTGGAAACGTTCAGGCTGATCTTCCAACTGTCGCCGATCGCGAGATGGGTAATGTCTGGGGCCTTTGCAAATATGACGTCGGGCACGTAATCGTCGCATAAATATTGGCACAGTAGGGAAACTCTGGTGAGAGATGGGACAGTGAGGAGGCTGAGGCTTTCTTGTTGTCCATCGGCAACCGTCATTTTGAGGGTTCGCAGCCGACCGAACGGCTCTCCATCGAACATTTGTTTGGCGATTCTGATTTGCTGTAGACTAGCGTTATCAAGGCCGCAGTCGATGGTAATTCTGGTGGTCTTGTTCGAGAGAGCCAGGAATCGGCGCCATGCGGATTCATCGATACGTATGATATAAAAGCGGGGCTGAGAGCCCATGAGTTTAATCACGTTAGGCCAAAATTTTCACGCAAACGAACAATCAAACCCTACTCACGAATCCATTTGTCTCGAGTCTCCTGCTCGATTCTGCCAACCCGTTTATGACGTATTGAAGGGGCACGTAGTAGGCCCTCCATAAGAAATCAGAAGCCCAGAGTCCCCATAGGCGACAGACGAGGGCACAACGAAACAGATCGCTCTCGGAAAGGTCGCATTTAAAGACGAGATAGAGGATATCCGAGACTTCCAACGCCCGGTGCATAGGTCCCCTCTGATTGACACTACGTGGTAGGGTACGTTTGCGAAGCGCGGCAAGGTGGGCTAAGAGGGTAAGCCCGAGGTAAGTTTCCTATGTTTCTCCTGGTAAAGGCAAGCATTGGGGAACATGGAAACAGAGGACATACAACGTATACGGCGGAGTAGCGGTACCGGTGCTTGACCAGGACTTGATCCATACGGATAACAATCAGACCATGGAGGTCCATCTGCATTCGGTGTTTGGTGGCCCACCATTGGAAAAGAATGGGCGAGAGGCTAAGTATTTGCTAACGATCAGAGCTCAAATTTCAGGCTGATTCTAATGAGTGACCCCCTCCTGGTGAACCCCCTGGCAACCCCTTCCGATCGGAAGTGCTGATTAAGTGGGCATCTCCGGTGACGCGTCAGAGGGACATCCCTGAGAGAGCCTTCTCCACCGTTGCCTTCACGTCAGACGACGCGAGGACGGTACCAGCGAGCAGACCGGTTGCAGTCCCGACCGTTGTCGACCGTGTTTACGACGGCAGGGACGGCACGCCGTGAGCATATTAGGATAAAATAGGTAGCCAACCGTTCGCAATATGGATGCTACATGTTCTCGCACCGGCCAACAACATGGCGTGGATGCCCGCGGTGACGGCGACGACTCTATGAATCTGTGACACAACAAATTTAAAGCTGGTCATGGAAAAAATTATTAATTAATTAAAATTAAGATTTGACTACCTATGTACAGGGGGGTGTCATGTAGCTGTGCGCCATCGCCGCCTTCGCGAGCCCGGTCAGGACTGCGGCCGTTCTACTCGCTGGTACCGTCCTCGCGTCGTCTGATATGAAGGCAACGATGGAGAAGGCTCTCTCGGGGATGTCCCTCTGACGCGTCACCCGAGATGCCGACTTAGAAGGGGTTGCCAGGATGGGGTCGCTCATTAGAGTAAACTTTCGACCTCAAAACTTCTGGTGATGGAAGAGCGTCCGTTTATCCTCTCCGTTCCAAGTCCGTGTTATCCGAGCCGGGATCGTGTGATTGCGTCAGAGGCCGGAAGACGTACGAGGTGGAGGCAAAGGTAGCCGGAGGTTCCCTTCCAACTCGTTTATCTTCTCTTTGACGATCACTTGTTGGGACTGTGATGCGCGAGCACGTTGTCGCAAGTCCTCCACCTCCTGTTCCGTAGCGGTCGTCCTCTCTTCCAACTTCCATCTCTGGTTCCCCTTGTCTTCTTCCGGCCAAAGGCGACCTGACGCGTCTAACTCCCACCCAGCTAATGTGACGCGACCGAGCACAGCGGCGTCGATGAGAACGGTATCGATATCGAGAACGAAGTCCGCCAGCGCGTATTAGAGACAGATACACGGTACCCGTGGATCGCCGCTTTTTACCCTTGCCCAAATCATTGCTCGATCGGCGGCGGAAGTGCCGCCACAGTACAAAGCCACAAGCTCTCTCTGAACCTAATAGCAGGGCCCGAAGCAGACAACCCGGACAGTTAGCCTCGCTCAACATCTTTAGAACCGTCGCATGGAAGCACCCACACACAAGCCCAGACTATTGACCTCCCTCTCACTGAGAAATCGATCGTCCTTCGGAGATCGGATCATAGTCCCTACATAAAACGCGCCCGTCTGTTCGGGGACGTCGACGTCCACGAACACAAGGCCTTTTCCGAGTCCACAGCTGGCCACGGCGGACAGGAAGGATCCAGTGGACTGTTAATGTTTGAATGCTCCTCTACGGGTCGAAGTAAAATCGATATGGTTTTCTTTGGTTGTTGCTCGTAAATTCGTGCACCGGAGAAAGCGAACCCGAGGTGGTCCTCGGTGGGATACGCGGTCTGAAGTAGGGCTCTCAGTGGATCGGATTATCCAAGCAATCCGTCGGATTCCATCCATGGATTGCGGATTCGGATCCCGCCCCCCAGAGGTCTCAAACCAGCGGATTGAATCCGTCGGTTCATCGGATTTTGCGGATGGGACTGAATGTCTGTTGAGTCATACAGACTGTTGTTTTGGTAGTTCTAGAAATCAATTTTTTGTTGCCATAAGTGAGGATTTCTCGGCGAAAAAGTGTACATTCAACCCCCTGAGTCTCCTGTTGGCGGATTCAGGTTTAGTAACCATAGCGCAGCCCTTTACTAGTGTCGCTAGACGCCCGTAGCGTACACTTTTCGTTGCTTACTGTCCCCGAGTACCTCCGTTATCGTGTATTTCCCTTTATACCTACATCCTATAAGTACCAATAGTACTGGCTTACAATATATGTAAGAGACGGTTAACGATCATCCCCATTGCCCCCGTCACCTCTTATTTCATTCTGCCAACATCTCCCTCCTCGATTACCATCTAAGTCCATGGCATCTGACATCGAAGAAATTCAACCCCCTTCAGCCCCTTCGCCGGAAACCCCTACTCCTGCTCCACCTTCAAAGAAGCGACGCATTCGCCTTCGTGTTTCATCATCTCACGATGTGGTAGCAGAAGGTTCAAGGACCCCTCATCCTCCAGCCGAGGGGACAAGTCAAGCCATACCTCTAGAACCACGACCCTCGCCGATACCCTGTCACCCCACATCTGAACCAGTTCTAAGAACCGGGACAAGCGTATCTGCTCCAAATCTACCTTCCAATCCAGCTCCTGTGACGTCAGCTACAGCCAACACTCCTGCCGATTATTCCCCACAAGACCTTCGACAAAATCTCAAAGGACGGGCAAAAGCGAACTGCGCGGCGGACAGTTCATATTTCAAAGGCAACAAAGCTCTCGTTTATAATTTCATCACAGTTGAGGATGTAAAGGAGGACAAGCTTGGAAAGCTTGCATCCTGCACTCTACGATGCGCTCTCTGTCCAGTTGGCAAATGGACCTATAATAAAACGAAGAAGGGCTTTGGCTCGACTAGCAATATGAATATCCACATGGAAATTAAACACACCTTTATTTGGACAGAAGCAAAGCGCGCTGAGAAGGAAGCAGCAGGGATAGGGACAGATAGCGAAGAGCAACCAACCATTTCGGGCCTTTTTGCCTCGGTAGGTCATATCACCACATTCTGAAATCCAGTGGTGACTGACCACCTCGCTTCAGTCTTTCAAGATAGATATTTTCTACGAAAAGGTTATTCGTTGGCTTACAATTTCAAACCAGCCATTCTCTGAGATCGAATCCGACGAATTGCTCGATATATTCTACTACCTTCGTCCAGCACTTGAAAACAAGATCATCAAGGCCAACGCTCTTCGAACCCGCATAACTGTAGCCTCTGAAGCTCAGAGACACTGGTTTAAAGAGTACCTTCGGGTGAGAATGATACCTCCTTTCCTCTATTTGTGTGATGTGGCGATTGATTTGGGCGTTATGAACAGAATATTCCCGGTCTAATGCCAGTGGCACTCGATGCGTGGACATCAAGCAACCGTGTTGCATTCCTTGCGATTGTTGGTACCTTTATTACTACAGATTGGAAGCTGGAGGAGGTGCTTCTCGATTTCGTGGAGATGCATGGTGCCCATGATGGGAAGAATATGGCCAATTGTCTCAGTGGCGCTGTTCAAGAGCTTGACGTGCTTCACAAGGTCCGTTTTGCATGTTATTAATTATCTCTACAAGCCACTATTGTCTAATGATGTTACCTACCCGTAGATGATTGCGTTGGCGGCCGATAATGCTAGTAACAATGGGACGCTCATCAGCGAATTCACCAAAATTGTCAAGACACTTTCTGAGGCAGGGAAATTCACCATTGAGATTAGATGGGATGGAGATAAGGCTCAGATCCGCTGCTTGCCCCATGTCATCCATCTTTCCGTGATGTCCCTTCTTGTTGGTGTGAAAGCAGTACCAAGCGATACAAATACCACCGACTTCTGCTCTGCGCCGATGATGCTGGAAGAGGCGGAAGCACTTGCACTTGAGAATAATGTTGAGGCATTGCAGTCGGATAGGGATGCAATGGTTGATGGGACCATTGACCTTGGATCCTCCATTGCAAAGGTCAGTAACCAGTAATCTCTTCACGTGTCACTTGCTCCTGACCAAAAACAATGTTCTAGATCCGAAAGATCTGCCGCATTGTTCATTCCTCTCCTCAGCGTATGGAGGGGTTTAAGAAAATCGTTCTGCAAATCGAAGACGATCATGCAAACGTGCAAGGTGAGACATATACTCGGAAGAAGGCCCTCAACCTCCTACTCGATGTGCGTACGCGCTGGAACAGCGTACTATTTATGTTGGAGCGTGCTCTTATGTACCGGGAGGTTAGTAACATTGATTGGACTCTTACCGCTTTGGAGATGACAATTCATTAATGATGTCCTTATCACTTTTGTGCAGGCTATTGATGAGCTATGCGACCACTCGGTATGGAAAATATACAGCCCCTATCGCCTATCTGCAGGAGAATGGGAGATTGTTGAGACGGTTACTAACTGGCTCAAGGTTCGTTTTCATCGTTGGTACCAAATGAGGTATTTTAATTACTGTGGACACAGGTCTTTCGGAAGGCATCGACCAAAATGTCGGGTGACCAATATGTCACACTGAGCAGCAGCCTTGCAGTCTACATTACTCTGATGAACTACGTTGCTAAGCTTCAGAAAAGCCAAGTCGCTATATCGTCGCCAGCCTTACAGAATGGCCTATCTGCATGCTACGAAAAACTCCAGAAGTTTTACGATAAGTCTACATTTGATACTGAGTACTACTACTTTGCAACAAGTAAGTCTTGGAATTGATTTTGATGGAATCGCTCTCTAATGCTGCTTGAAGTCCTTGATCCTCGGTACAAGGACACGCTTTTTAAAAAGGATTCCGACCTTTTCTCCCAGGAGTGGATCACGGATTGTAATGATTCTTTCATTGACCACCTTGACTGCCATTACCCCCCAGATCCATCTCAGATACTTAACGCTCCCATCAAGCCTTCAACTGACCCAATGGAGATTGACGAATTCGACATGGAATTCCAAGCACTTCTTCCTCCTCCGAAGGAAGCAACCATTCCGCATCGACTTGAACTTGAACAATATCTTGCTGAAGCGGTCACACCTGCAGAGCCTCTTGATTGGTGGAGGGTACGTCTCCCTCATGTCCGGGATCAATGCTGCAATAACAAACCGCTATATCTACACTTTTATAGGTTAATGGTCAGGCGCGATATCCCCGTCTTGCACGAATGGCGCGAGATTTTCTGGCGATCCCGGGGTCATCCGTCAGTGTTGAGAGGTGCCTCAACATCGGCCGTGACGTGATATCTCTTCGCCGGGCCTCTCTATCGGCGGATACAATTCGATTACTGATGACATTCCGTGCGGAGCTATTGCTAGAGAAGCGAGTAGCGAAACAAGTAGCCAAAAACACTCTCCCTGTACATAAACGAATTCATTCTTAGCTAGTTCTATGATACTCTAATTAGCATCCGACAAATAACCATGGATCCTCGGATATTCTGGATCCGGATCCGGATTGACCCCTTGAAAAGACACAATCCGTCGGATTTCCATCCAATCCAACCCAATCCGATCCACTGAGAGCCCTAGTCTGAAGGCGACAGGCTCAGGAAGACTGGTGCTCGGAAGGAAGTTTTCCATCATATACTTACACCGGATAGAAGTTTGACGCATCTCCCGGCAGAGAGGCTCGGTATCCAGATAGCATAGTCAGCGATGGACCGATCGGAGTGGCTTGAAGCAAC
>KN822949.1:409714-423766 GCA_000827465.1 Tulasnella calospora MUT 4182
GGGCTTCGTCTGCTGTTGATGGACTACGACTGTGGCTGACACCAGCGACTGCGGATAGGTAAGATCCTGACGTTTGGCGATTTGGTTGTTGCGAAGAGGCTCCGCGGACTCGGGCGTTGAACGACGGGTCGACGACGGTTACGGCCTTGGAGTGCTTGTGCTGAGCGTGGTGTTCCTCAGTGTGGATCTTTTCGTGTTTCTTCAGGTCTTGTGGACGCTTGAAGGACTTGTCGCATACTTCGCAGATGTGTGGTTTCAACGGGATGTGGACTGGTGGAGGGGTGAGGAGATGGGTGGTCGGCGTCCGCGCGCTTAACGGGGATTAGGATATCGACTGCGCTCACCTCTCAAGTGTGAAGTGATATGGTCCCGCTTGGAGCACGACGTCCCGCAATTGTTCCATCTACAAGTCAAGCAGAGGTTGTTGGTGGACTTGCGGCCAATGTGGCTGTTGCAGAGGTGCAAGTAGAGTTGATCGCCGTCTGGGCATTCGGTCGTGCATGCTTCCCATTGACACCGCAGAAGAGCATTAGCCTCCTCTTTGGGTGGTGCTGATGGCGGTGATTGGTCCTGCTTTGTTGGTTCGGGCGAGACGGTGGATGCTGGGGGCGTTGAGCGAGGGGGCGACTGACGTTGGGGAGGGGGAGAGGCGGACATGGTTTCGGCTTGGAAGGGGAGAGAGGAGGGGGAGGAGGAGTGGATGATTTAAGAGGACTGGCGAGCACGAAAGCTCTTGGCCGAAGGACCCCGGACACTGCCGAACCCCACACATGAAATAATGGCAACCCAGACATCCTCCACTCTTGGCGAGCGTCGCGGCATGAAACATGCCATGGTCGTCATACACACCACAACACGATTCAGACGCCCAGCTCTTATTACCCGCGGAATACCCTCACCGTCGACGACCATGGCCACCGCGGGTGCTGACGTTGCATTCGCGGGCTATACTTGGCACACCGAGTAACCAGAATGAGGCGAGGGAGTGGATCCCCATCAGCCTAATCTTAGCATTACCTCGGCTATGCCGAATGTCCCGCAGCACCCTCGTATGTAAATAGATACATGTCATGGACTTGCCGGAGATGGTCCATTAGGCATCTTCCTTCATCCCTTCTCGGCGTGGGTCGCATCAACGGCTGGGCGGGGGCTTTCCTCGCAATTCGCTTCCTTGCCGGCGGATTCGATGGTTGACACAGGCACGACTCTGCTGCGGAGCCAAGAAAAGGCCCCATTTACCTTCGATCACCCATGACCCAGCCACCCTGACACACACCGGCAAGCAGTCCGGCCTCCCTGCACCTCGGTTGCGCTCGGCATTGCCAGGTCCGATGACGCAGTTGGTGAACGCCAAGCAACGCGATTGGACTAGCGATCGTCTAGGCATCGACGCTGCCGGTCGACTGGGGATGGCAATAAACGAAAGGAGAGGTGGCTGATTGGCGTTCCTCGTGGCAAAACCTTTCAACAAAACGCCGTGCGCCAAGTGCCATGAATAGCACTCTTCCCAGATGCGTCCCTCGTCAGAAAACGAATACCGGTTGGGTATGCCGAGAAGAGGGGAACAGACGACAAGACTCGCGACACCCCTCTTATTATTGTTATCTTGTGTAATATGGCATCACCTCAAAGGAGAAAGAACTTCCATGGGCTCGGCTACAATCGTTCCATGGATCAAATACAGTCTCGGCATGACCTCCTCCCCTTTCCCTCACCCAACACCGGTAATCCGGGGTTCGGTCTGCCGTCGCCGCCCTCATCCCTGTTCTCTGCCTCGCCCACCCTGCCTATCCCATGAAACTATAAGAAGGACTGCGGATAGCACGGCGCCTCGCCCGTATACCGCACAGCGAATACCACTTGGGCGGTTAAACGGATCATCACGTCTCACCGGACGCCTTGTCAGTATCTTTACGAGATCTAGAAACCGCAGGTGCCGCACGGGCGCCTTCCGCCAAGCGACAAGAAGGTAAGGACCCCATTTCACTGCCGATCAGCCAATCTTGTCTTGGTAGAAAAGTTCTACTGTATCCCCCAACGCAACGAAAGACAACGTTGCTTCGCTCGGCATACCTGCAACCCTCCGCAGTTCTTATCGAACAAGCCAAGCAGGGTCACCGCTTGAACATCCTTTGACACGCTCTGACCCTGCCATCTACCATTTGCCAAGGACAAACCATCGAGCCGCTGTCCCTATCGGCCGTGGGTGCGCATGGCTCATATCGGGAAACGTTTGCCTTTATGTACTACGTACGCAAACACATGCCACCGTTCGAGAGACATCGGGTTGCGGATTAGCCAAGCCCACAATATTAAGGAGTTTTCGGGGGCATTCCCGTATCACTAATGGCTCGGCGTCCGCGATGCAAGGAGGCTATGGGGATTCCGGCGTCATCGAGTTCAATACCGTCATCTGTAATGAGTCTGCAAGTGGCTCTGAAAACCTCGTGCGAGGCGATAAAGTCCTCGGCTTCGGCTGAGTGATCACCACCGTAAACAGAATTAGACCTAGGCAAGGGACCCGGCGACGTCATCGGCTGCCTCATCACCACCCCTCCACCCTCCCAACCACGCCAAGGCCGCCCAATTACACACCGCTCATTACCCTACACGCGCTTGTCTACATATCTTCCTATTTCCGCCGAAGGATCCACCCATGAACAGTTGACCGTACTTCCAGATCCCCGGGGTCATCTGGGAACATCGCCTGACAGGCAAGCCAAGCCAAGGGGGGGAAAAAAAAAGTATATGAGTTGTTCGTAAGAGTCAGGGGGAACCATCGCAATGGAAGGTGCCAGGCGCGGCTTGGCCTAGTCAGGACCCCGGGAACCGGGACCCCAAGAACGCTATGACCATGCGCTTAAGCCGTTCCTTTCAAATCGAAATGTCTTGGCGGCATTTAGCCCTCACACCAAGTGACACCAAGACCCCCAAGACCCATCCGGCCCCGGAGAAATGGGGATCAAGGTGATCAAAGTCCACGTGGAGGGTGCGGGTGCCAAGCCCCAACGGAGCAAAGTGACCGTTGAAGCAAATCACGGTCCGTGCCAGGACAGGTAAAAGGAGAAACGGAGTTACTCTCGGGACGTCGATCCCCCGAGTCTCATAATTAATCGACGGAGCGGGGAATGGGAGAGGAATGTAGACGGGTGCCAAGAGAGAGAAAGGTAAATGGAAAATAGCGGGCCGGTAGTCGGGAGGGGCGAGGAAAAAAGTTTGAGAGGCAAAGTGGCGGCTTACCTCCATTTTCTCGGTGAGGATCTCCTGACAATCCCACCCTTGCTCTTGGGCCATCCGGAAGAACCCCATGTCGCGATCGGCCAAGTGCGGTCGGTGGTGGGTGTAGAATACCAAGAGGCATGGGGTCGTCGGTGGTTCTGAAGCGGGGGACGGGGACAGGGAGGGTGAGAGCGCCTCTGAGCAGGTGCACAAGAGTGCCGCGTGCTGCGGATCCCGACCAAGTGGTATCAGCGTCGACAATATATACGATGCTTTCAAATTAACTGAGCGGGTAATATATTACCTGAGAGTGATTGAAAATCAGATCGCTCATGATAACCAAATCGAACTTCTTTGCTTTTCCCTCGGAATCGGTCCCGAGCCGCTCGAGTAAAGGTGCAACGGGAGTACCCCACAAATAAGGCTTTTCGGAAGCATTACATGTCCCAACCAGCGTGTCAGTAAAAGTCTGATAACGTCCCGGGAGACCGCCAAGCTACGCCGACGTACCAGTGAGACGAACCTCTCTCGGAACCCCGACTCTTCCGAGACGTTGGCTTGTAGATTCCGTTCTCTGCACCGGTCGAGCGCTATATCCGGATAATCCGTACTCACGACCTATTTTAAAGACCAAGCAAGTCGCAAGTCGGACACATGTGTGAGAGATCCGCCGGGCCGGGGGGGGAGAAGGAACGAAGGGTGAACGAAACCTTTTCAGCGCCATCGAGTAGAGCGACCAAGCTCGGCAGTGCACCACCAGCACCTAGTTCCAGCACGGTCTTATCTTTGCAAATTCGGGAGGAGTGCTTGTCGATGAACGATGCGCAGACCTTCGCTGCGTTCCATCTGAAAGGTCGTACAGGGTGAGCTCGTGGTCGCGTGAAGTGAGCAGGGGGGCCTCACAGATAATGGCCCCACAAAGGGTGAGAGCCGACGAGCTCTATCGTAAGATCGGTCCAGCCGGTGCGTCTCTGCTCTAATGAGAGGTCTCTGGTGTAGCTGACGAAAGTGGGTGGAGGAGTCGGCGGGCGGGGCGGTTCCTACTTTACACAGATATTGAGAAACAGGGGAAATGTCAACGCAATAGGAGATTAAAATCCTAACCGGAATAAGCTCCCCAAGCCCTAACGAGTCGTCCTCTGCGTCAGACATGATCGAGCTGGCTACTTTGGTCTCTGTGCTGAGTCCCCTCTTCTTGGGGGTCTGAGACAAATAGTGCCAACATGGCTTAGGTAAACCGAACATCTACTCGTTCTCCGAGTTTCCCGTCATTTCAATACCAACTATAGCGCATCCAGCAAAATGGCTACATTCGCTCCTTCTAGAGGACTCTACGCGACATTGGTACGTCCGACGCAGCCTTCAACTATCGCAAGAGGAGTGCAGCAAAAAGGTTTATCGAATCTTACTCTCCGGTTGTTTCCACAGCGCCGCCACGCCCATGAAAACCCAACAATCTTCTGGAGCTGCGTCTTGGGAGCGATTGGACCCGTCATCGCCATCACCGTTCCACCTGTGAGGAAGTCCATGGGATGGGTCCCGCCAGAGCAGATCCCGACGAGCTATCCATGTGAGAAATATGGTGTTGGTGATTGGATGTTGTTGGGGGCTGACCCACTTCGTTCCCCCGTCTTTTGCTTTTCTTGCAGTACCCAACCGACCGAGGAACCCACCGGCAGGTTACGAAGACCCATAGATTGTTTTGGCCCTCGTTCAGTTCGAATTGGACTTCCCGCCTTTTTTTGCTTACTCTCTCTTCGTCCGTCCCGTTGTTGCCCGATACTTCGCCGCGGTCGGATTCAGCATTCAGCTTCGCTTCTGCAAACAAGACTTATCGATTAAAAGTATTTGCGACTTCTCAACCAAGGCCCTTGCGTGCGATCCGGAGTAGCGTTTTGTGTTATATTGCGTGAGCTGCGATACCGCGCTGTCGATATCACGGCATGAGCGCCAAGCGGTCTTATATGTATTACAACGGGAGTCGCGCAGTGGATCGAAGCTAGAAACAATCCATGGCGTGGAATTTGGAGAGACATAAGGGTTTGGCTTTGACTGGATGGTTTGACATCTGGTTCTCGACTCGCTGCAAGTTCGATTTGCAGGGACGTCGACGTCACGCATCGCATCTTGCCATCCTCGAGACAATATGCCATGAGATCGTCTATAAATCCTCAAATAGGTTGTGGCGCCACGAGATCCATAGGGCTTGGCCAAGCCCAGCGGGAATTCCAGAGCTCACAGACCCTTGCTTGAGTTTTAACCTTGACGCAACTTAACTTCCTCCATTCCAATGTCCGAGACAGCTCTTTAAGAAACGCAGCACCGACGGTACTCCGAAGCCTATAAGAACCACTCGAAGCCAAGCCCGAGCCCGGGCATGCGCGACTGTTGTAAGGGTCAATTATTCTGCCGGGAACACTTCGGGCGTCGTCAACTGACCGCCTTCTCGTCGACCTCCATTAGTCCCTCGCCCGCTACGCCGCTGTCATTGGGGGCGCGCCATCATCGACCGCATTTGGTTCGACGTCCGGCAAGAGTGAAACATTGGTTCCGGTCGAGTTGCCAAATATTGAACCTGAACTACCTTTAGATCCTCCACCTGACGTCGAGCCTACGAAATATGCACACATCGGTGCAATTTTAGAGGCGGAACTCTCATGGGACCTGAGACATTCTCGAGACCTTCGACCATGGGCCCGCCCCGTCGGAGATCAATCGAAGCTCGACATCGTAAGTAGCGAGCGAGCGTCTTCGCAGCTGACGGGGCTTCGATGTTGGAATTTTCCCCAAGGAGAAAAACGGCCAGCGAACAAACCTACGCCAGTGGCAACGTTCAATAATGAGCTTTTAGAATGAATACTTCTAAGGGTGCTCAACCCTGGCGAGCGCGAACATAAGAAGGCGAGGATGGAGGGAGGTGAGGAAGGTGAGTAGCTGCCTTTCGTTGCTCTCTCTCTTGTGTGCATCTCCAGCCCTTCCCCTCCTTTTCGTCCTCAGACCCCTCACCCCCACTCTCTTTAGCATTCCCTTCTCGACTCTCTTGCTTCGCGAAGAAGATGGCACCTCTCATCCAGATCGCTGCTACCTTGGGTCTCGCCCTCTCGAGCGCCTTCGTCCCTGCGAATGCTGCCGTTATTGAGCGCGGCGGCAAGCCCACTCCTGCCCCGTCTGGCCTCAAGAGCTTGAACAGCCTTGCCAAAGCCAAGGGAAGGTACTTTGGAACTGGTATGTCGGGCTTGTGAAAGGCTGTCATGGAAGGGTGCTGATCAACCGCGGTTTACAAAAGCCGTCGACACCATCTGGCAAAACACCGATACCAAGTACTTGAAGCTTTCGGGGAAGTAAGTAGCCCATGGTATTGTTAGGAAACATCCTTGTACTGATTGACACGGTGCTACTGTTTAGCTCCAAGGAGTTCGGTATGATCACCCCTGAAAACTACCAGAAATGGGTAAGAATCATTGCCCCCAACATCGTCTATATCCCGCATCTAACAACCGGTTCCAGTTCGCCACTGAGCCCGTTCGCAACCAATTCAACTTCACCGGTGCCGACTACATCGTCAAGTGGGCACACAAAAACGGGCAGGCCGTCCGTGGTCACAACTTCGTGTGGCACAGCCAGCGTACGCCAACTTCAGCGTTTGGTTCGAAAGGGTTGCTTGCTGATACGGTCCATCCTTCATTTTAGTTCCTGACTGGCTCAATAACGGCACCTGGGACAAGAAGACCTTGAACTCAATCATGGTCAACCACATCGTCAAGATGGGCAGTCACTTCAGGGGAAAGCTTTACGCCTGGGACGTCGTCAACGAGCCCTACAACGATGATGGTAGGTATCCCGCTTTATTCCTTGTGCCTGCTCGTCTCATACCCCATCTGCAGGTACTTGGCGCTCCACCATCTGGCACGATATCATTGGTCCCGAGTTCATTTCCACCGCCCTCACCACCGCTCACGCTGTCGACCCCTTCGCAAAGCTCTACATCAACGACTACAACGTAAGCAGAACTCGAACAGGTACCGGACCATGCAACTCACGCGTTCTTTATACAGGTTGAGGGCGTGAACGCCAAGAGCGATGCGCACTACAACCTTGCAAAGTCGCTCTTGAAGAAGCATGTCCCATACCACGGCTTCGGAATTCAAGGACACTTGGTCGTTGCCCAGCTCCCGAAGGATATCCCTCAAAATATTGCCCGATTTGCAGGCCTTGGTCTCGAGGTGGCCATCACTGGTGCGTTTCCATTTGAACCCTGACGGGAGGAAAGAGGAAATGACACCAGGCCATGATACAGAGCTCGACATCCGCATGGACTTGCCTAACAATGCCAAGAACGCGACTTTGCAAGCCAACGATTACAAGACCGTTGTCAATGCCTGCGTCGTATGTCTTCAAATGCTCCATGCCAAAATGAGGCGTCTCGCTGATTTGTTTTCAACTGCAGGACAACCGCGCATGCGTCGGTATCACCGTTTGGGAGACGAGCGATGACTACAGGTGGGCGCGACAATCGATGCGATTAGCACTTCCCTATATTGAACCCTACCTCTCCTCATAGCTGGATTCCTGGTGTCTTCCCTACTCAGGGCGATGCTCTGCTCTTCGATACCAACAAGGACCCGAAGCCCGCTTACTACGCTGTTGCCGATGCTCTCAAGGCCGCAAAAGTCAAGAGCCACTTCAACAGCTGGCCTTAGGCAGTTATTATCGTAGTAGTTATATATACCCCATACATGCTTGCTACTTCGAGGGTTCTTTCATGCACTTGAGGAATGCGTCGCCTCGGTGAAAAGGTTCCAATCACAGTCGAATGCTCGTGATGTCTTGCCATACACAACACGCCTTCGACCTTAGGCAGAGAATTTTCAAAGGAAGGAGGCTCTTCTCTTCGGGATTCGCCACCACGCCAAAGTTCTTTCGAAATATCCTACCGCAACCATTGAAGTTATATTGGTATATGTTAGAGCCAAGATCACGGGCAGCAGGTCTGGTGGCGGAGCAAACATTGTCACATCGACCACAACCCATGTTCGGAAAACTTTCTACGACACACCACAACCACCAACCTCAGAGCAACACGTCCTCCTCCCGGTTGTGACAACGATGAGCGCGAAGTCTACTGCTACGGGTGCTAATGCTGTGGGAACCGATGATGCCTACAATCCGTACTTGGCTCATCGTTATCCAAATAGCCAAGCCGCGAAACCGGTCAACGGAAATGACCCATTACACGGTCTAATCCCTCGCAGAGTGACCGCGACTCAAGCCGTCAACATCATGGTTCGTGTTTATTTGTCGCTCTATGGCAAGGCTCAAAGGAAGCTGACTATTACTGTCTCTAAAGGATGGAGAGATAAATCCCTTTACGAAGAAGCCGTTGTCGCCAAACTACAAGAAAATTCTTGAAGGCCGCAAAAAATTGCCAGTCTTTGCCCAGATACAGGACTTTTACGACTTAGTGAGTTCTCTCACGTGACAACGTGAACCTAAACTTTTTCTTAACCTTCGTACCCTTCCGTCAGTACTCCAAGAACCAAATCATTGTTATGATTGGAGAAACAGGTTCTGGCAAGACCACTCAGTCAGTCCTCCACTCGATACTTTACTCACACCACGTTCGGTTCCCAACTAACATCCTTCATCTTCAGGATACCCCAATTTTGTGTTTATTCGGACCTACCACATACGAAGGGCAAAATGATCGCCTGTACACAACCTCGTCGAGTTGCGGCGATGTCAGTGGCACAGCGTGTCGCAGCTGAAATGGACGGTAGGCATCCAGATCTATATGCACCGATCTATACAACTAACATGGGCTCTACTTACTAGTGGAACTTGGGAAGCAAGTCGGTTATACAATTCGATTTGAGGATATGACAGAAGCTGGAACAACATTCCTCAAGTACATGACCGACGGAATGCTACTACGAGAAGCGATGAACGATCCTACTCTAAGTCGCTACTCCACCGTCATTCTTGACGAAGCGCACGAAAGAACGTTGGCCACGGATATCCTTATGGGTCTTTTGAAGGAGGTATGTTCTGGCTGGGCGGCCTGTCTAGCTCACTACTGATCCCCTCCACCCGATTTCTAGATCGCCCGGAACAGAGCTGACTTGAAAATTATCGTCATGTCCGCCACCCTAGATGCCCTCAAGTTCCAAAAATACTTTGGGTCCCCAGAAAAGCCTGCTCCATTACTCAAGGTTCCAGGCCGGACTTTCGCAGTCGAGACATTCTATACTCAGGAACCTGAGCCGGATTACGTCGAGGCTGCCATTCGAACTGCCCTCATGATCCACCATGCGGAAGAGCCCGGAGATATCCTCTTGTTTTTGACTGGCGAGGAGGAAATCGAAGACGCCTGTAGAAGAATTCGTGCGGAAGCTGAGGACTTAGAGCGCCAACATCCGGATACGGTTGGGCCTTTGAATTGCGTTCCACTCTATGCCAGTTTACCACCCAGGGAACAACAAAAGATCTTCCAACAAGCTCCAGGTCCGAAAACCCCAGATGGACCTCCTGGGCGTAAATGCGTTGTTTCAACAAATATCGCTGAGACGAGTTTAACGATCGACGGCATTGTCTACGTGGTTGACCCTGGTTTTGTCAAGGTGCGTATTTACCCTTGGGAGTTCGATATCCTACAATAACTAACATCTACCATCTAATGAACTTAAGAGCAAAATCTACAATCCTCGCATCCGAGTTGAGTCGCTCCTCGTTGCTCCAATCTCGAAAGCGTCCGCACAACAGCGGGCCGGTCGTGCGGGCCGAACCCGGCCGGGCAAATGCTTCCGCCTTTACACCGAGAAGGACTTCATGAAAGAACTCGAAGAGCAGACGTACCCTGAAATTCTTCGTTCGAATTTGGCCAACACCGTTCTGGAGTTGATGAAGCTGGGTGTCAAGGATTTGGTGCACTTTGACTATATGGATGCCCCTGCGCCGGAGACCATCATGCGAGCGCTTGAGCTATTGAACTACCTCGCTGCGTTGGACGATGAAGGAAACTTGACAGAGATGGGCAGGATTATGGCTGAGTTCCCTCTGGATCCTCAGGTATGCATGTCTCTCCTCCAATCGACAAACAACCCTTGGCTGACGGTTTGTCTTGTAGATGTCCAAGATGTTGATCATTAGTCCAGAGTTCAAATGCAGTAACGAGATGCTGACGCTATCCGCTATGTTGTCTGGTAAGTCTGGAAATGACCTCTTTGACATGTGGCTGACCACATGCCACAGTTCCAAACGTTTGGCTCAGGCCGAACAACCAGCGAAAAGAAGCTGATATCGCGAAGGCGGCCCTCGCGGTGCCAGGGGGTGATCACTTGTCTCTGGTGAACGTTTATAACAACTATATTGAAAGTACGCCCGCGGATTTGAATAGTTCGTAGTGCAAATTCTGATCACCCCGCCCATAGACAAGTATGATTCTCAATGGGCATGGAATAACTTCCTGGCCGTTCGCGCGCTCCAGCAAGCCGAGAATGTTCGCAACCAGGTTCAACGCCTTATGGAACGGTTTGACTTGGATTTGGTGTCAACATCGGACGAACGCAAGTTCTGGCAGAACATCCAAAAGGCTTTGGTGTGTGGTTACTTCATGCAGGTAGCCCATAAGGAGGGCGAGAAGAACAACTATCTCACTGTCAAGGACAACCAGGTAAGTCTGTAGAATGTAGCCTACGAGGCCATGTTACTGAATCACCAAGGTTTTAGGTCGTCGCACTGCATCCATCATGCGGCCTTGATGCCACCCCAGAATGGGTACTTTTCAACGAATTTGTGTTGACCACACGGCCATTTATTCGCACAGTAACTGAAGTCAAAGTGGACTGGTAAGAATCTTCGTAGGCATGTTTCCGGGGTTGACTGACATCCGGCTCCTTATAGGCTTTTGGAATACGCTGGTGAATACTTCGATATCAAGACCTTTGTCGACGGGGAGACGAAACGGGCCCTGCAGCGTGCGGTTGCCAAAAAGACAGGTGTGCCATACCTGGAAACTCGGCCGAGTACAGGCAAGCGGAGCCGAGACGGATCGGAGACGCCATCTGAAGCAAGGAGGAAGAAGGACAGGAAGGGGAAATAAAGCGTGTGCAGGGACTACGAACGTGTAGATTAATGTATTTTTTAATACTTCTAGATGTAGATGCCGCGCATACTTGGTCGTCAAGCGAACCTGTAGAGCAGGAGGGCCGTTAGCATCCCATTTTAGTTCTCTGGGCCAATTCGATGCAAACAAATCACTGTTCTGAGAGACTCCACCACACTCCCTCCGCCAGGTTGAACTTGATTGCTCGACCTCAGCTTGGAAATAACGCCAGCCTTGAGATTCTCTGACTGACAATCGAATCCCCGTTTGAGTTGAGGCGCGCTTCACAATGACGCAAATCAAGGCGAACGCTCCAGGACAAGCATCGCATGGAGCAGGTATGAGACCCGATGCCACAAGATTAACATATACTGAGGGACTACTCTACTGTAGTGAATCTTTTCGACAATACGCCCCGTCATGCAGTTTCGGCTGCTCAGGTGGAGGTCGCCTTGGTATACAACCTTCCAACACTTTCGGTCCACCCCATTTGCTGACGAGGATCTTGTTAGAAATCAAACAACAACCCGTTTACTGGGCTTCCGGTGTCTGCAAAATATAAAACGATATTGGAAGGTCGAATGAACCTTCCAGTCTACAAACAGATGCAACGCTTCTACAATCTAGTGAAGCACCCTCCTCAGTCTGCTCGGAGACACATAGCATGACTCTGATGATATCAATGCAGTATAACAATCATCAAACAACTATTCTTATTGGAGAAACCGGATCAGGAAAGACGACCCAGTACGAGTCCGACCCCCGCTGCTGGCTCGGCGCCTGATGGGGGTTAAAAAATTGCTTAGGTTACCGCAATTCGTAGCGTTTTCGGACCAGCCACACCTTCGTGGCAAGATGGTAGCCTGCACCCAGCCCCGAAGAGTTGCGGCTATGGCGGCGGCTCGAAGAGCAGCTGAGGAATTGGATGGTTCGTTCATTCAACGATAGCTCTCTCCATCCTAACCAACTAGTGCCTTGTTTAGTGCCTTTGGGAAAGCAGGTGGGATATACCATACGCTTCGAGGACGTCACAGAACCGGGGACCACTTTCCTGAAATACATGACCGATGGCATGCTGCTTCGAGAAGCCATGAATGACCCAACGCTCAGTCGCTATTCAACGATCATCCTGGACGAAGCGCATGAGAGAACACTCGCCACTGACATTCTAATGGGGCTGGTAAAACAGGTCGGGCATCTCAGTAGAACCTATCTTCCCTCGTATTGACCCTTCTAACTTTCGTCGCGGGTAGCTTACAAAAACCCGACCCGACCTGAAACTCATCGTCATGAGCGCAACGTTCGATGCTCTCAAGTTTCAAACATACTTCAAAGATCCTATATCATCGCAACCGGCGCCATTACTCAAAGTACCCGGGCGGATTTTCCCTGTGGAAACGTTCTACACAGAAGAAAATCAGGACGACTATGTTGTAGCTGCCATTCAGACAGTGTTACAGATTCACCAGACTTCTCCCCCCGGAGACATACTGGTTTTCCTGACTGGAGAAGAAGAGATTGAAATGGCAAGCAGGACCATTCGACAAGAGGCAGAAGACCTATGCCTCTCACGACCGAACGCTGTTGGTCCTTTGTCCTGCGTACCTCTGTACTCGAATCTCCCGCCGCAGCAACAGCAGAAAATATTCGAGCCTCCTCCACCCCCTAGGAAGGCTGGTGGACCTCCAGGACGGAAAGTAGTCGTCGCAACCAATGTCGCTGAAACGTCACTTACAATCGATGGTATCGTCTACGTCGTTGATCCTGGATTTGTCAAGGTACGAAAGGACTACCTTGCCATCGGGAACCTAGTTCTTGACCATGTTATATGCACATTAGTCCAAGGTATACAACCCTCGCATGCGAGTCGAGTCTCTGTTGGTTTCGCCAATCTCAAAGGCCTCAGCCCAGCAACGAGCCGGGCGAGCAGGACGTACTCGGCCTGGCCAATGCTACCGCCTCTACACAGAAAAGGCATTCAACACTCAGTTAGAGGAGCAATCACATCCCGAGATCCTTAGATCAAATTTGGCCAACACTGTCCTCCAGTTGATGAAACTAGGTATCCGAGATCTCGTCCGTTTCGACTACATGGATGGTCCCGCACCAGAGACGGTCATGAGAGCGCTCGAGCTTCTGGTGGATTTGGGAGCTTTGTCTGGCCTGACTCTTACAGATTTGGGAAGAGCTATGTCAGAATTCCCTCTCGATCCCCAGATGTCCAAGATGCTGCTCGCTAGCCCTCAGTTCCACTGTAGCAACGAAGTACTTACCCTTGTTGCAATGTTGTCCGGTACGTGTCGCACCCGTATCTTTAACAATGTATTAATATGTCTCCCTTTTCAGTGCCTCCGGTGCATGTCCGGCCGAATAACAAGCGAAACGAGGCTGATGCCGCGAAAGCGGCTTTTGCGATTCCCGGTGGCGACCATCTTGGCTTGATCAATGTCTACAATATGTATCTCCGGAGTGAGTAGTGACAATGCACTGAATCCCAATCATATTCTAACGCTCCGCCAACACGCCGCAGACCAACACAATTCTGGCTGGGCTTGGGCCAACTTCCTTAACGTTCGCGCACTGCAACAAGCGCAGAACGTCCGCTTACAGATTCAACGCATAGCGGAGAAGTTTGGAATGAAATTCGTATCCCCTAAAGGCGCACAACAAATCAACTGGACCAACGTTCAAAAGGCTTTAGTTTCGGGTTACTTCAGTCAAGTAGCCTTTAA
>KN822949.1:446959-457776 GCA_000827465.1 Tulasnella calospora MUT 4182
ATTTGCCTAAGCCGATAACCAAGAGTCTAACTCTGCCTTGTGGTTGATCATCCCCCTGATTCTCACGAGACACAAATCGGTCACTGGAGGGTGGCGTCTGACCAGAGAACGTCGACTAAGCCACGCCCATTGGATGACCTTAAACTTAGCCAGTCCACCTCACGCTCTACCAACCGATTTCTTCCTCTGACGGGCGTGGGCTACAGATATGCGAGTCGTTGACATCGGACAGACCCAAACACACAATATTATAGGTGGAACGGACTGGGTCACTCGCACGTGAAGAACTAACCACACCATAACAACTTTGGGGAATAGCTCTGGAGCGTTACAGAAGACTGGGGACGCTTTGCATTCGGGTGTTCTAGAAATGAGGTCTATCTGCCATTCGCGTACGTCCAATATGGCGCAAGTGGCCGCGCAAGCTTGACTCGAAAGACGGATGAAAGAATGATCCCGGCGACTCGTTGAGGCAAGCGAGGAAAGTCAATTTCTCTAATGGTTACTAGTACTCATTTTCCATTTATTCAAACATCTTGAATTTCATTGTGTCATTTAGTCTTCTGCTGTTTCCTTGAAGCATGGAGCTTCCCCTCCTCCGTCCAATTCAAACAGGTTTCTCCTGCAGTCCCCGTTTTACTTGCTTCAAGAGTCCCCACCCTTAACATATCCCAATGCGGGAGTTTGTTTCGCGTCTCTCGTCGCCGCACATTCCTATCACCGCCGATTTCCCTCGGGGTCGACTTGCAGTCACAGGCGTACGTAGTCTCAAAGTACAATCCCTAAAAGAATCATAAACCCATTTCTCCTCCTTCTCCACATTCTAGCGTGATATTTTTGTGCCATATGCCTAACAAACGGCACGCCGCGGGGAACTCATCCCGGGCATCCCCGTTGGCGTACTGTCTGAGCTTTTTTAGCACCTACCGCCAATTTGGAACCATCTGATTCTACTAATAAACGCCCATCCGTCTATATATTAAAATTTCACGCTTTTCACGCGGTTATTGGAGATGGGGCCGTCATATGTTGGCCGAGCTCTTCCAACCAAAGCCATCAAAGGCCAAACTTAAGCGCACGCAATCGGGACTACTTCATGATCGCTGAATCACCTTTTTTACCAATTATTTTGGCCTTGTGGCTCAAATGCAGTCGACCATGACTCCCGACTCCTGTGCTCGGCTCTATGATATGGCCAGGGTGTGACGGCGAGCGCCATTAACTTCATCCTTGTCACATAGTTTTAATCTTAAAGTGAGTTTAGGAGTCCCAGCTTGTGCACTTTTGTGGGGACGACTCACTGACGTTGTACAAAGACTCATTGAAACTCGAAACTCTCGCGCATGGTCTGCATATAAGACAGAGTTACTAGGCTCTCACTCTGTTTCTCATTCCATCCTACCTTTTCGCCTCCGTCTTTATTTTTCAATCTCCAGAGATGGCTGACGATCCGCGTAAGAAATGATCACCGCATCCAGGCGGCTTTTGAGATGGTTACTCAATATTTTTACACCTTCCCAGGTAACCAGTACTTCATGCAAATTAACAATAAAGCGCAAAGTCGGATAATTAGCTTCAGTCATGTTCTCGCAAAGTCCGGCCCTCAACACCTAACCCAATGGACATGCCAGTTAACTGGTGAGTTCCCTGTTGACCTTGGACCGCAGAGTCGATGAACGATGAAATCCTGACCGAAGCTTGCAGTCACCATCCCAAACTTCCATCAGCGTGTGTTCTTCGGCAATGGGTCAAAGGAAATCCATGCCAAGAACTCCGCTAGTCGCGATGCACTACTCTGGCTTGCAGGTCATGGTCTCTGATCCAGTTTCCCTTTGACTTGTTTCCTACTGTAGCCCTAGCTCTTTTTAAAATATGCTTCACCTAATGCTCTATTTTCTCGTGTTCTCGTTTTAAAGACGCATCGGCGGAGCAAGCCAGGTCCATGCAGCATCCTTTAGCTTTGGATGGTTCAGCAGGATGGGGTTAAGTGGCTTCCGTAACCAGTGGTAAAGGGGTATCGGCATAGCCCCAGTTCATACTTCTCCGGCGAGGTAATCAGTTCCTTTTATTGATATGTTATCAGTTGGTGATGTGCTTAGCCGTGTTGAGCCAACTCTTACTTCCCTAGTCGAGGTGTCACTGCCGTCGGGACTTATTTTAACTCCATCGCCAATGGACACATAACAGTCAAATATTATGCGTTACTCCAGAAAACCTGCCAATCTCATTGTGTAAGACCGCACGGGGGTCGCGAGCAGTGGTGGATCCCCATCCCAGACAATGAAAGAAGTATCACGTGCCTCAGATCATCCTACGAATATCAGTCAATCCGGTTGACCAGAAGTCTTCTGCTTCTATACGACTATGAGTCGAGGATACATTGCATTGCGTCACTTCCTCACGGGCTATAAAATGGTAATGTGTCGTTCAGTTCCGCACTGCCATCGCTTCTTGATAACTAGGTGCGCACTATGAGTCCCAGGCCTGACACTGAAACACCGCCCGACGGAGATTTTGACGTCTCTTCCAGGAAAAATAAGCTTTCCATGTAAATCTATGGCGCGGAATTTTTCCCAGACGGGAAATACTGAGGTGAGAGGGATTATCGTCTCGTTCTCGCTAATTATAAGTTTCTTCGAAGTCTTGTAATCCTTGGAACCCATTTTCCCGGCCTCCCTGGCTTCCATAGGTGAAATCTATCTAGTCCTGCTCAAAATGTGTCCACGATGCACTGACAGAAAATCCCTGGTCTGGGACTCATCTCTACAAACTGCGCACTTATTTCTCTCGTATTGTGGGCGCTAAGACCATCAGACAGCTTAAACATTTGAGTCCCAACGGCATCGAAAAAGCCGTAGTTCAAGCGGGAATTCGGACGAAGTGCTCTTCAATACATTTCCGCTTTATGGTTCTGCAATTGCGCAACAATCCGTGGCAGAGTTCCGACCTTCCGCCTCTGGAGGTATCAGGCCACATGACCACATATAAATGTTTCTTTGCTTTATAGTGATGATGTATTTCCCCTTGCAAATGATAGTGCTTCGTTCTTATCTTTCAGGCACCCGGAGGCTTGGTGGAAGTTGAAAACATCGCATTCTCATTTTACTATTTATGTTCGCGGACGAACAATCCCGACAGGATCTTTATCTTATCTCCGGCTCTGTGAGCGGGGTGTCCGGGGGCAAGGTCATACCGATGCTTACTCGACCGTTCTTTGCTCTGAACGCCGGTCCTAACGGCGCCGAATTTGCTTTGCTCCTGACCCTGCAGCAATCGCAAACTTTGCACCCAAATTAGATATCTCCCCGAAGTAAGGGTGTAAAAGTATCCACACTCTCGACAATTTGCTCTCCATTCATGTGGAACCATATATGATTTGCTCTGGATCTTAAGCATGAACGTCTTGAATATAGAAACCCTTGGTATTGCGGTGGCGGTTTACTCCATCGTTATTCTACCAGGACTACCTCAATTGCTTCGTCCTACGATGCCTTGTAAGCCATTTAGATATCGTGTTAATTCGCGCCTTACTGCGGATATGTACGTCCGCTCTTTCACTAGCCAATGCCGATAACAATACAGGATGCAGATCAACGACTGGGTTCAAAAGCGCCGACTGGGAGTGGCCATCAGTGAGCCCACCGCCTACGAGCCAGCCCATAATCAGAGATGGATTGCTCGCGTTAAAGGTGAATACATCCTCTTCAGTGGCAAGTCGGACGACTGACAAGGACCGACAGTAACTGCCTGTTGGCAATGCCAAGGCCTCGTTAACGAAACCTACGTTGCAGAGGGGAAATCAAAGTCTGCGGCTAATGATGCTGCTTGCAAGCTTCTTCTTCAAGACTGGACTGCCCGCGGTCTGAAAGGGGAATGATACGGGCGGGGTACTCTGTTCTAATGATCCGCCCGGTGCCCCGAATCGGTGGAGTGTGTACTATAACCAAACAATTCATATCAAAGTTCGGGATTTCTTTGCGGTATTCGATCGGGATTCAATTGCTAGAGACCGAACTGAGGTTATAGCGGGGATGGGCGGAGGTACTTCTGTGATGCACAAGAAGGTCGCCGAGATCCCGCCCCGTTTGATCAACATTGCTAGCGTCCGACCAAATGCCCCCTACCTCAGCAACCGGCCCCAAAGGCGTCAAAAAATAGGGTAAACTTCTTTGTTTGCTCCTTCGAGTCGGACAAGGCATCCTTGCCAGCCGCAAACAGTGCTTGAACTCCCAACCTCCTTCATAAGAACACAAACCGCGCGCAGTAACGTCTCTCTCCAGGTACCGGCGGAAGAAATGTGATGAGGTGCCAGGCAAACTTTACAGGACAACGCCCTGAGAATCCTTCTCCGACACAACAGTGTCTGGACCAGTGAGGCACTGAGGCCGCAAATCGACATCGAGAATCAACAGGCACCCCTTTAATGAGTAATGCCGGTTCGGGGTCTAGGAGCTCGGAAGATATCACTAAGCCTCTTAGTGCTTCATAGAACTAATTCGGGTAAAGGATGTCAATGGGGGCAAGAATGAGAGCCAATATCTACTATTACGGATTTCAGCATCTGAATAGGCGGTTAGTATCGAATCAGGCATGATACTAGTAGCTTGCCCCAGGCCTACTACACGGAAAGTTGGTTTTTGACAGAGGGAGTGACTGAGCGGACTGCATTTAACCGCTTATATCTCGACCCATAAACATCCGGTCTCGAAGAACTCCGTGTTCCAAATGGAGATGCAGAGCCATTCGTCTGGATACATCGGCGGAGATCGCATGAGTCTAACCTTGACGGGCTCTTTTACCTCATGAGGCGCCTGCCTGACGAGGCGGGCGCTGTGCCTTTGCGTCTTGAGTTTCGGGAAGCACCGGCGGGAACGCCCGAAACTTCCCAAATTGCCAGTCGGTGCCAGGCACTCGCCCCTTCATCCCTTCTCTGGAGTCGCACATCAGTCGAATTGCTCATTGTCACGTCGGATATGGAAAGGCTAAATCAGGGTTTGTTTGGCGGAGGACCTGATATCGGGTCCTCTTGTGGTGAGGCTATTTATTACATTCGTTCGGTGTTTATGGGCGATCGGCCTTCAAGGATTTTATTGGATTTCTTCATCTTCCCGCGTCCTGGTGTATCGAACATAACCTAACCGACCCCCGCCCGAAACCACTGTAAACATGTATCGTGAGGAGAACGGGGTCCCCCATCCTTATGGGAGGTATCGTTGGAGACTGGCAAGTGTAAATTCAGAGGTGTCGACCCTAGAAACGAAGTTCGTTGTAGATATAGTCTATAGGCCATACCTATTTGCCTAAGCCGATAACCAAGAGTCTAACTCTGCCTTGTGGTTGATCATCCCCCTGATTCTCACGAGACACAAATCGGTCACTGGAGGGTGGCGTCTGACCAGAGAACGTCGACTAAGCCACGCCCATTGGATGACCTTAAACTTAGCCAGTCCACCTCACGCTCTACCAACCGATTTCTTCCTCTGACGGGCGTGGGCTACAGATATGCGAGTCGTTGACATCGGACAGACCCAAACACACAATATTATAGGTGGAACGGACTGGGTCACTCGCAGGTGAAGAACTAACCACACCATAACAACTCTGGGGAATAGCTCTGGAGCGTTACAGAATTAGGACTGGGGACGCTTTGCATTCGGGTGTTCTAGAAATGAGGTCTATCTGCCATTCGCGTACGTCCAATATGGCGCAAGTGGCCGCGCAAGCTTGACTCGAAAGACGGATGAAAGAATGATCCCGGCTGCTCGTTGAGGCAAGCGAGGAAAGTCAATTTCTCTAATGGTTACTCATCTCCCATTTATTCAAACATCTTGAATTTCATTGTGTCATTTAGTCTTCTGGCGATTCCTTGAAGCATGGAGCTTTCCCCTCCTCCGTCCAACTCAAACAGGTTTCTCCTGCAGTCCCCGTTTTACTTGCTTCAAGAGTCCCCACACTTAACATATCCCCAATGCGGGAGTTTGTTTCGCGTCTCTCGTCGCCGCACATTCCTATCACCGCTGATTTCCCTCGGGGTCGACTTGCAGTCACAGGCGTACGTAGTCTCAAAGTACAATCCCTAAAAGAATCATAAACCCATTTCTCCTCCTTCTCCACATTCGAGCGTGATATTTTTGTGCCATATGCCTAACAAACTGCACGCCGCGGGGAACTCATCCCGGGAATCCCCGTTGGCAAACTGTCTGAGCTTTTTTAGCACCTACCACCAATTTGGAACCATCTGATTCTAATAATAAACGCCAATCCGTCTAGAGATTAAAATTTCACGCTTTTAACGCGATTATTGGAGATGGGGCCGTCATATGTTGGCCGAGCTCTTCCAACCAAAGCCACGAAAGGCCAAACTTAAGCGCACGCAATCGGGACTACTTCATGATCGCTGAATCACCTTTTTTAACAATTATTTTGACCTTGTGGCTCAAACGCAGTCGACCATGACTCCCGACTCCTGTGCTCGGCTCTATGATATGCCCAGGGTGTGACGGCGAGCGCCATTAACTTAATCCTTGTCACATAGTTTTAATCTTAAAGTGAGTTTGGGAGTCCCAGCTTGTGCACTTTTGTGGGGACGACTCACTGACTTTGTACAAAGACTCATTGAAACTCGAAACCCTCGCGCATGGTCTGCATATAAGACAGAGTTACTAGGCTCTCACTATGTTTCTCATTCCATCCTACCATTTCGCCTCCGCCTTTACTTTTCAATCTCCAGAGATGGCTGACGATCCGCGTAAGAAATGATCACCGCATCCAGGCGGCTTTTGAGATGGTTACTCAATATTTTTACACCTTCCCAGGTAACCAGTACTTCATGCAAATTAACAATAAAGCGCAAAGTCGGATAATTAGCTTCAGCCATGTTCTCGCAAATTCCGGCCCTCAACACCTAACCCAATGGACATACCAGTTAACTGGTGAGTTCCCTGTTGACCTTGGACCGCAGAGTCGATGAACGATGAAATCCTGACCGAAGCTTGCAGTCACCATCCCAAACTTCGAGCAGCGTGTATTCTTCGGCAATGGGACAAAGGAAATCCATGCCAAGAACTCCGCTAGTCGCGATGCACTACTCTGGCTTGCAGGTCATGGTCTCTGATCCAGTTTCCCTTTGCCTTGTTTCCCACTGTAGCCCTAGCTCTTTTTAAAATATGCTTCTCCTGATGCTCCACTTTCTCGTGTTCTCGTTTTAAAGACGCATCGGCGGAGCAAGCCAGGTCCATGCAGCATCCTTTAGCTTTGGACTGTTCAGCAGGATGGGGTCAAGTGGCTTCCGTAACCAGTGGTAAAGGGGTATCGGCAGAGCCCCAGTTCGCACTTCTCCGGCGAGGCGGGCAACCCTTCTTATTGATATGTTCTCAGTGGGTGATGTGCTTAGCCATGTTGAGCCAACTCTTACTTCCCCAGTAGAGGTGTATCTACTGTGGGGTTTCATTTCAACTCCATCGCCAACGGACATTGAGAGTCAAGTATTATGTATTACTCCAGAAACATGTCAATCTCACGGTCCAAGCCCGCACAGGGGTTGCGAGCAGTGGTGGATCCCCATCCCAGACAATGAAAGAAGTATCACGTGCCTCAGATCATCCTACGAATATCAGCCAATCCGGTTGGCCAGAAGTCTTCTGCTTCTATACGACTATGAGTCGAGGATACATCGCATTCCGTCACTTCCGCACAAGCTATAAAAATGGTAATGTGTCGTTCAGCTCGGCACTGCTAGCGCTTCTCAATAACTCGGCGCGCACTATGAGTCCCAAGTCTGACATCGAAACACCGCCCGATGGAGATTTTGACGTCTCTTTGAGGAAAATAAGCTCTTTGTGTAAATCTATAGCTAAGAACTTCCCCGAGACGGGAAATACTGAGGTGAGAGGGATTATCGTCTCGTTCTCGCTAAGGTTCTTCGAAGTCTTGTAATCCTTGGAGCCCATTTTCCCGGCCTCCCTGGCTTCCATAGGTGAAATCAATCTAGTCCTGCTCAAAATATGTTCAAGATGCACTGACAGAAAATCCCTGGTCTGGGACGCATCTCTACAGACTGCGCGCTCATTTCTCTCCTATTGTGGGCACCAAGACCATCAGACAGTTTAAACATTTAAGTCCCAACGGCATCGAAAAAGCTGTAATTAGAGCGGGAATCTCGGGCGAAGTGCTCTTCAATACATCTCCGCTTTATGGTTCTGCAATTGCGCCACACTCCGTGACAGAGTTCCGACCTTCCGTCTTTGGAGGTATCAGGCCACATGACCACAGATAAATGTTGCTTTGCTTTATAGTGATGACGTATTTCCCCTTGAAGTTGGCAAATAATAGTGCTTCGTTCTTATCTTTCCGGGTGATGCTATTTGGAAACCCCCCCTCGGAGAAACCCCCCGAGAAACCCCTTCCGATCGGACGGCCTTGCTTTGTCAGCAGCATCCGATCAGGTGGGGTTCCATTATTGGGATCTCTACGAGGGTCGGAGCGCTGTGTGGTGCGAGCAGATGTGACCTTGGCGGCCGATGTCAGGGTCCATTGCGAAAACGACCGACGTGCAAACCGCAGCCGTCGATGACGGCAATGGTGAAAGCTAAGACCAAATGGGTTATTTTGATGGAGTTTTATATTATTTTAAATTACATGTAATATTAAATGTTTTCTGTACTGAAGGAACCTGTATACCCCGACAGATGTGCCCCGCGCCATCATCAACGACTGCGGTCTGCGCATCGGTCGTTTCCGGAATGGACCCTGACGTCGGCCGCCAAGGTCACATCTGCTCGCGCCACACAGCGCCCCGACCCTCGTAGAGATCCCAATAATGGAACCCCACCCGATCGGATGCTGCTGACAAAGCAAGGCCGTCCGATCGGAAGAGGTTTCTCGGGGGGGTTTCTCTGAGTGGGGTTTCCAAATAGTTTAATCCCTAACGATCTCGTGAGCGGGGTGTCCGGGGGCCAGTTCATACCGATGCTTACTTTGCTCTTTGCTCTAGACGCCGGTCCTAACGGCGCCCAATTTGCTTTGCTCCTGACCCTGCAGCAATCGCAAACTTTACACCCAAAACGATACCTCTCCGAATCAAGGGTAAAAGTACCGGCAGTCTCGACAATTTGCTCTGGTTCCCGAGGCGGGAATGGCTTGACTATATAAACTCTTGGTACTGCGGTGGCGGTTTGCTCCATCGTTATTCTACCACTACTACATCAATTGCTTCGCCTTACGATGTCTTGTAAGCCATTTATATATCGTGTCGATTCGTGCCTCATTGTGGATATGCACCCCCACTCTTTCACTAGCGAATCCCGACGAACAATACAGGATGCAGATCAACGACTGGGTCCAAAACCGCCGATTGGAAGTGGCTATTAGTGAGCCCATCGCCTACGGGCCCGCCCATAAGCAGACATGGATTGCTCGCGTTAGAGGTGGGTGCATACTCTTCAGTAGCAAGTCGGACGACTGACAAGGACATACAGTAACTGCCTGTTGGCAATGCCAAGGCCTCGTTAACGAAACCTACTTTGCAGAGGGGAAATCAAAGTCTGCGGCGATGCTGCTTGCAAGCTTCTTCTGCAAGAATGCATTGCCCGCGGTCTGAAAAAGGATTGATACGGCGGGGTACTTTTCCCCAATGATCCGCCCGGTGCCCCGAATTGGTGGAGTGTGTACTATAGCCAAACAATTTATACCAAAGTTCGGGATCTATTTGCAGTGTTCGATCGGGATTCAATTGTCAGAGACCGAACTGAGGTTAGAGCGGGTATGGGCGGAGGTTCTTTCGTGATGCAGAAGAAGGTCTCCGAGATCCCGCCCCGTTCGATCGACATTGCATGTGTCTAAAAGTACCCCCTACCTCAGCAACCAGCCCCAAAGGCTTAAAAAATTCTTTATTTACTCCTTTGAGCCGGACAAGGCATCCTTGCCGGCCCCAACTAGTGCTCGAACTCCCAACCCCCTTCATAAGCATATGAACTGCTGTGAAGCCTCTCTCCAAGTACCGGCGGAAGAAATGTGTTGAGGTGCTAGGCAAACTTTTTAGGACCCTGATACCTTCTCCGACCACACAGTGCCTGGACCAGGACGGCAAATGGACATTGAGAAACTCCCCTTTAATGAGTGGCACCAATTCGGGGTCTAGAAGCTCGGAAGATGTCACTAAGTCTCTTTGAGGCAAGTCCGCCGTCGGCATGGAGCGAGTTTAAGGCACCGTTCACGGCGACCCTCGGTTCGGCCACTTCCATCAGCCTACCATTCGCCCGAATTAGGCACCGAGTATATCTCATGAGAACCGTCGCTCGCTTCAGCGGCATAAACGATAGTCCCGGGGAGTGGGAACTCTCGAATAATTTTTGGACCGAATCAGGGCGCGGAGGCACTCTCTTAGTGACAGGCAAGAGCACTTTGTACTCACTGCTACGTGTATTCTCCTGAGCGCGATGAGTTTTCTCCACTCCAGTTCCGTCTACCCCATCCGATAGCAACATCTTCCCCCCTTCATTCTTCCAGAAAGCGATCTTTTAGTAGGAAACTTCATTCCTTCCGCTTTCAGCTTCATATTTACACGGGGTTAAGAGGCTCTCGCAGAACATCAACCCCAGGAGTCACGGATTCTTGATAGGCGGAAGTAAATGCTCCGGGTCCTGAACTAACCACCGTTGACGCTAGTCGAATACTCAAGAAGTCCTCTGCTTCATAAAACTAATTCGGGTAAGGGATGTCAATGAGGGCAAGAATGAGAGCCAATATCCACCATCACGGATTTCAGCATCTGAATGGGTGGTTGGTATCGAATCAGGTATGATACCGGTTGCCTGCCA
>KN822949.1:470825-483314 GCA_000827465.1 Tulasnella calospora MUT 4182
ACAACAGCACTGGAGGGAGTTCATGGTGCAATTGCGTCAAAGAGCGGTGGCAGCGGAGGTGCTGCGAGTGAGCGGATGATGATGGGCGGTGGATTTGAGATCATGGTTTAGAACTTTCAGCTTGGGTGGCGACTCTATCTCGACTGCTATCGTCGGTCATTATCGTCGTGAATTTTGTCTGTCTTTGGAAGGTAGTGGACGAGTTGCCTTGCATGGTAATCGTACCGCGGGAATAGCAAGTCCCTGACATTCGCGAGTTTCCGATTCCTTGTTCACCACAGCACATTGTGCCTCCCGTTGCTCTTGAATCCATCTTCCTCCTCGCTTACCTTATCCTTTACCCTAAAATCAACGATAGCCTAGGTTTGGCAAGGAGACGGCGACAATGGAGATCGCAAGCGTGATATCTTCTAGAAGTTCGAATCTGGGCGGCAAAGGGAGGCCCGCACTCAGCATCAACGACGAACCCCATACCCTCACAACATTCGGCAATCCATTCGCAGACGACGAGGAAGAGAACACCTCCTTTGCACAGCTGCCTCCGCCGTCCTCTAACACTAAGAACGCCTTTGCTACAGTCCCGTCCTCTCAGACAAGTACCTCATCCCCGACCACCAGAGGCACAGGATTGACCGCCCCGACTTCACCAGCAGCAACTGTCAAAAACTTCGAGACGGCGGAGAATGCGAGCGGTATATCTTCTATAAGTTTCAATCTGCGCGGCGAAGGGAGGCCCGTCCTCAGCACCAACGATGACCCCCATACCCTCACAACATTTGGCAATCCGTTCGCAGAGGACGAGAAGGAAGACACCTCATTCGCCGATATGTCTTCGCCGTTCTCCAACAATAAGAACGCCTTTACTACAGTCCCGTCCTCTCAGACGAGTACCTCGTCCCAGACCACCAGAGGCACCGTATTAACCTCAACTCAACCAGCAGCAATTGCCGAACAACTGGCGGCAATGGTGAATGCGAGTGTGATACCTTCTATAAGTTTGAATGCATATGGCGGCGAAGGGAGGCCCGTACTCGGCATCAACAATGACCCACATACCCTCACAATGTTCGGCAATCCATTCGCAGACGACGAAAAAGAAGACACCACCTTTGCATACTTGTCTTCGTTGTTCTCCAATAATAAGAATAGCTTTGCTACGGACCCGCCCTCCCACGCCAGTACATCATTCCTCACAAGAACTGCAAAGCCCGTCGTGTCGGTTGCATCAGCATCTCGGCAAGAGAAGGGAAAGGGCGAGACCTCTGCGGTCCGCTCGTCCAACCTTGCCCCCCCTCTCGCCTCCTTCACACCAGTCATATCCGAACAACCATCATTTCGAAAACACAACTACTCAGATACCGGACCCGCTAGAGGAGGTCCAAGGCCATCTCCTTATCACCATGCCTCGCAAGGTGGAGGTCCAACGGAGGGCCCTGGTTATGATCATCTCATACCTGGCTTCCGACTCAATCACGACGTGTGGAGCACCCGAGCTGTGGCTTCTGGGCGCAAGAGCGCATCAGCCAGTCAAGTTATCAGGCGGCTCCGGGGCGAAGGTGAGTTTCGATGCCTTTATTCATCATCTCGGCGCCACAGCTGCTTACTCAGAACCCCTGATCGACATACAGGCCTTCCTCGTGAGTATTGGATGGACGACGAAACCTGCACAGAATGTTACGACTGCAAGAGCGTATTCTCGACTTGGAGAAGGAAGCATCATTGTCGCATTTGTGGTGTGTAATGTAACTATCCCTGCCGCTGGGTACTTCAACGCTTACGCCGATAACCACCTTAGGCCAGATTTTTTGTTCTAGATGCGCCTCCAACATCATCAAGGCTTCTCGATTTGGTGCCGAGGGTATGCTTCGTGTATGCAACCTCTGCCTACACAAACTTGAAGAAGAGGACGATGACGAAGACGACCGCCGAAGCGTCGTCTCCGTCTCGGCAAACTTTCCTGCACATCAATTAGACCTCATGCACACCGGGCACCATCATGCTGCCCCTTATTTCACCATGCAAGGCGGACTGTCAAGATCTGCCGAAACAGGAAATCTCTACTCTATTGGGGAGGTGAGACAGAAGAGCGGTATCGACGCATTCGACTCGGCATCACGACCTTGGTCCCCAGCGTATGCTGAAACCCCTCGAGATCCAAACTGGGAAGAATCTACCGCTTCGCACATAGTTCACTCTCCATTCAGACGCGGACTTGCAGAAGACGAAAGAGTACCAACAAACCCACTGGAGGCCTATATTTCAGCCTCAACATCAAGCGCAGTCAGACACATCCTTATTGAATCTCCCGTTTCCCTCCCCACCGCGCTTCCCGGACAATCCTCCATCGTATTTCCTTGCTCTTCTACCTCGTCCGAAGGAAGACGCAGCCCTACCCCGCTCCGATCTCGCTTTAATTCGTTCGAAACAGAGTACGATCCCACTACTGCGTTTGGGCCAAATCGTGTGCATAGTCGTTTGGATTTGACGGATAATCTTGGAGAGCCAGGATGGAGGACTCGACGAGAGAGCAGTGCGTGCGTAAACCCGTTCCAGCTTGTTATTTCATGGATTAACCCAAGACTATCGCTAGATGCGCAGCAGAACTGAACGACGCATCAATGCAACACTTGCGCACGATGGTCCGCCAAATGCTTGCGAAGGACCGGGTTCCTCACCAGGGCGAATGGGAGGAGACATTGATGAAGTTGGCGTTAAAGGTTGCAACGCACCTGAAGCTCAGTCCTCGAAGCTTCACAATGGACGCTCGCTGGTATGTCAAGATCAAGAAGCTACCAGGAGGTGCTCCTCGGGACTCTGAATACGTGGATGGAGCGGTCATCACCAAAAATGTGGCTCACAAGCAAATGTCCCGACACATCCGTCAGCCTCGCATCATGCTCGTCACCTTCCCATTCGATTACAGTCGCGTCGAGGGACAATTCATGTCGTTCGACCCTATACTTGCTCAGGAGAAAGAGTACCTGAAGAACTTGACAGCTCGGGTAGCAGCTCTACGTCCGAACGTGCTGTTGGTGCAAGGCCCCGTGTCAAGATTGGCGCTGGAGTACCTGTTGGAGAAGAAAGTCGCTGTAGCTCGCTCAGTCAAACCTACGGCAATCCAGTTCGTCTCTCGAATCACCCAGTCTGACATCATCTCCTCAATGGATCGACTTGTCTTGGATCCGAGGCTAGGCCACTGTACGCGGTTCAGGTTGCAAACCTTCGAACATGCTCTCATCCCGGAAAGGCGAAAGACGTTCATGCGCTTTGAAGGGTGTAGTAAGGAGACGGGATGTACCATCATTCTTCGTGGAGGAGACGTGGACACATTGAGGAAGGTCAAGAAAATCGCCCGCTTTGTCGTTTTCATCGTGCACAACCTCAAAATGGAAACCTATCTCTGGGAAGACCTCGCCCTCACGTTACCTTCTCTCACCGTAATGGCAACTCCCGACCAATTCCTACCGAAGGTGTTGTCGGGCTCCTCGGCGCATACTCTTTCCGCCCTGCGGGACTCCTATTCCGGGGATTCGTTCGACGGCCCGAGCTCTGCAACATTCGCGAGGCCCACACAATCCAAGCTGTCGGAACTCTCTGTCGCCTCCCTTCCGCTCATCATTCCGGACGAAGACGATGACGAAGACTCCCCGGATGAGGACTCTCAGCAACGCCGACTTTCGCACAAAATCCAGACCGCAATCAACCCATACCTCACAACCTTTATATCCGCTTCCGCCACCCTAAGATTCCCTCCGCCATATCCGATTTGGAAAATGAAAGAGTTGGATAGTTCGTTTGACCGGGTCAAGAAGGAATGGCGCCGAAGCGTGACTTCCGAAACATCGTTCATCAGCTCCGTTCTCCCATCACAAAAGGAGAAGCAACATTTACTACCCTCAGAGCCGTTCGAGTTGAAAGAGGTGTCGTGCATTGCGCAAGATAGTCAGCTTGCAGCGTTGAGATTTGAGTGGCAGGAGATGCAGCGGTTGTGGGAATGGTACCTTCGCAAGAACAAGGACGACTCTGTGGTGGAGCATTACCAGAAGATCGCCATCCTCACCTCCACGGTTCCAACGGTTGACCTCGACCTTAGGCCACCTTGCATCGCACCGGGACTGGAATACGTGACCTTTTACGGGGAGAACGATCGTACCCTTGGTCAAGTTGTGGAAGACGCCTGTCGAAACGCCATCGAGGACCGGCCGTGCGGACTCAAAGGGTGCAAAGTCCCCGGTACCCAGCATAGCCAGATTTACATCCACAACGAGAGCCGCGTCATCATTTCGACTCAAGAATGGCCTCCTGGCACCGAGTCCAAGGTGGTGTTCACCAACCCGATGGACATCGTGACGTTCAGCTTCTGTCGTATTTGTGGAAAAAACTCCCCATACATCCCGATGACCGAAGAAGCCAAAAGATATTCGTTCGCCAAGTTACTCGAGCTTCATTTTTACCCTGCCGATGTACGTTTACTTCGGGGAGCGGGTTGCTTCCACAACATCTACCTTCACCATATCCGCTACTTCGCGATGAACTACGGCCTAGCTATGCAGGTACAAACCGATCCCGTCACGGTGTTCGAGATTATCTTCCCTCCTATGCGAACTCACGTTAAGCCTGAGGAGCTGCTGGAGCTCAAGAATAAGGATTTCGCCGAGATGGACAAGAGGAACGAGGGGTATTGGAACTCGGTCAAGGCCCGTGTCAAGCAGTGGGAGTCCTACGTTGGTGTGCAGGCAGACATCGTTGCTCAGGAACGAGGTGCTCCGCCTCTTGGGACAGTGATGATGGAACTTCGCGAACGGTTGGGTCGGGAGCGTAAAGAGATCGCAGACCTTCTCCGAGAGGCGTATGCGGAGTCGGCTCCCACTGACACACTCGCTGTGGGCCCCATGCGAACTGCCATCCAAAACAAGGTTGTTTTCTATGACAACGAGTTCGACAAGCTAGAAAACATCTACTTCTCCCTCAGAAACTTCCCGACCACTGAAAATTACGTCAAGACCCCCATAGGTGTAAATTTGATGAAGACGTACGACTTTACCAACCAAAGAACAGCATCAGAAATATCGGAAGCTCAAGAAAAAACTCTTTTCCCGTCAGCTTCCGAAAGCGCCCCTCCTCCTCCTTCGGCTCCCTCGGAAAATCGATCCGTGCCCGGTGCCAGCCGAGCATCCGAACCGGCCGAGCCGGAAGCGAAGGTCGAACCGGTGCTGGTCACTCCCAAAGCGACACCCCCTACAATCAACAATATCTCGGAGTTCCAGAGCGCCTCTGCCATCGGCTCCGGTCGTTTGCGAGAGGCTCTTCCAACGAGTTTGCCCAACCAACATGCCACCAAGAAGATTGTCGATGGCCCAGGAGCCATGCCATCAGCATCTGCTATTCCGAGCTTCGTCCATTTGAAATATCCCATGTGAGTGCCAATGTTATCCTCCTAACTGTAGACACTCATCAAGTGCTGTAGCTCGCTGGCCGAGCATATCTTCGAAGAGGCCCCAATCGCTGTGCGGGAGGATGAACCTACATCTATAATTGCCTTCACTCTCAAGTAAGTTCCATACCGGCGGGGGGACGAGTTACGTAGCTGAAGGAGCTGTTATCACAGGTCACCCAAGTACCTCGCCGCTCTAGCCAAAGCAGCGGTCAAGGTGTCCGATCGATTCGGAGCATTCATGCCCGGCAACGACGGTTCCATCTCAGACTCGCAGCCATGGGGCATGAGGGGTCTGGGTGGAATATCTGACGCCATGAATGAAATCAAGGAGCTCCCAACCAAAACCCACCCTGTGTTCCGTCAGTCCTTGAAGCAATATCCTTTTTTCATCGTGTTCACAACCGTGTTCTAGATTTCGAAAATGGTGCTCTAAAAATCTCGTGCACTGTTTTCCATGCCGAGCAGTTCAATGCATTACGGCGAAGCTGCTTCTGCGAACAAAGCATGATCGAGTCATTAGCTCGTTGCATGAAATGGGACGCTAATGGCGGAAGGCCGGGACCCGTCCTCCTAAAGACTCGCGGTGTGTAACAGTGCCCAATTACCGCCATCCAGCTTGATTGACATGGCAAGTGTACTACAGATAATCGCTTCATTGCAAGGGAACTTTCAGGGAGCGAGCTCGATGCAACGTTAAGGTTTGTTCCCAGATACTTCCAATACATGTCAAACGCCATCTCTACAAAGGTTCGCTTTGCGCTTAATTCTTGAAACGAGCCCTGTGGTCACCACTGCAATTTAGCGACCGACCCTACTCGCCAAAATCTTTGGGTTATACCAAATAGCGTTCAAAAACTCGGCGTTGGCCAAGGATGTCCTAATGACACTCCTCGTGATGGAGAATCTTTGCTACGACCGTCCTGGTTGCCAGGTGAGTGGCGATGTTTTCACCTAATGTCGATACACTACTATATCACATTCCAGGTGTACGATCTTAAAGGCTCATCTAGAAATCGCCTTGCTCCCATCACTCCGTCCAATCCTAATCAAGTCTTGCTAGACGAGAATCTTGTCAACAGCACGTCTACCTCGCGTACCCTTAGAACCTGAACTGACCTGAAGTATTTGTGATAGACCTACACTTGACGCCACTGTATATCCGAGAACATTCGAAGCGAATCCTTCGAAGCACACTTTATAGCGATAGCCTGTTCCTCATGGACCTGAACGTAATTGACTACTCGCTTTTAGTAGCGGTTGATGAAAGCAGGAAGGAAATCGTAGTCGGAATGATAGGTACTTACTAGTCTCAAGAACGCCCGGTCTCCTCTTGACATCGTTTTTGGTATCTAGACTACATTCGCACTCACAGCTGGGATAAAATGCTAGAGTCTTGGGTCATGGAATCCACAGCGCCTAAACAATACCGCGCACGATTCTTGGATGCCATGGAACGCTACTTCTTCTTAGTTTGTGTTTATACATTCCTAGGGATGGGACGGAGACTGACTCTCTGTTAGGTGCCGGATCGATGGATGAAGTGGGAAGACACAGCCGGAGAGGACTGGGTAAAGGACGATTGGTGATGGTCCTAGCCTATTAGGGTAACCCAATTCTATCGCATGGGTAGTATCACAGGGGACTGATGGACACAAGGCACCGTTAGGAGCGCCTGCCGAATGTTGTCCCAACTTAAAAAGTTAATACCTTGTTCAGCGCAAATACCCTCCCTGTTACTTCTGCTTATTCTACTGAGAAATCCCCCTTGCGAGAAAGCTTCCTCTGATCGGAAGAGGGCTTCCGTTTTCGGTGATTTCAATTTTTCCATAGATTGTACGCCATACGAATGTACATGCGGTGTCATTGACCACGGCTCTTGTGCTTCCTGTCCCCAACAATAGCAGGGGAGCAATGGTCGCAATCGCAAACGGTCAAACTGAACACGTCTATCGGCTCCACGAGCACACAAATTGCAAATACATGCATCCCGCACATCGCTTCGGAGCACTCCAGGATCAGTCTTCTCTTCCCTTGAATCCCGGTGGAGAGCCATGGAGAGATGAACTCGAACATGGGGTTCAGTGCGACAAAACACGCCCTTAGTACTATGTGGAATGAGGGAAATCGCTCCAAGACTAAAGTTGGAGCCAACGTACCCATTGTCTCTAGCCATAAGGGCTGTGCCTCAAGTATCTGAAATCATCGTAATCATCGACTAAACACCGACCTCCGCCAGAAATGCTTGGTAAGTCTTATAAGTGCGGGAGATGCGCCGCGCAACTGAGCTCTTACCGCCCATCTGCGTCGACAGTTCACTAACCCTCCCTCACGTTCAGACAACCGCACCCATTTCCCTCCCCATTCTAAACATACTTAAGGGGATTTCCTTCTTGCACTGTTCAGCCCTTCCAGGACTTGTCTAATGCAAGTATTCGCCTCAACGCTCTTCGAACCCTTTTACGACCTCCGTCCTGGGACGCCGATATCTCAACCCCCGACTACCTCCCTTGATGAAACCGCTCAAGGAGAGGTATGCACCGACGTACAGCAAGGTGACCCCCAGACAGGGATCATCAACGAAACAAAGACAAAGAAGCTCTCTGCGGTAGGTCTGACTCCTCGTTCTCGGATGGCCGAAAGACTTACTGGGCCGGGTTACATATAGCGGGAGAGGCTCCACAAGTTGTCGAGCTTCCGGATTGATCCCAGCGCAATCAATTTTACCAGTGTAGGCTGGTCTAAAAGCGGCGGCAAAGCTAAAGTAGTGCAGGCGACATTTCAGCGCAGAATATGGAATTACAAGAAGCCAGTGGCGGTAAAAAAGCTTGAATATCACCGAGGCATCGATAACCATAAGTTCTCTAATGTGAGAAAACATCGACTTGTCTTGCATACCCGGGAGCGCTTACGTGGGCACCTAGGAATTTGCCCATGAAGTCGAGATCATGGCTGGGTTATCTCACAAGAATATCATTCAAATGATCGGCTTTATCGAAGACCTTGAAAACGGACAGGCTTGGTTTGTTTTGTCCTGGGCGCCGAATGGAAACGTTAGCGAGTTCCTTGCGACGGGAAACTGGGAAATTCCCGAACGCATTTCCCTCGTGAGCGCCCGTCTGATATGGAGACTTGTGTAAAATGTCGACAACTTGTTTCTTCCAGATTCAGGATACATTTGATGGTCTCAATTATCTTCATACTCGACAGCCACCTATATGCCACGGAGATCTCAAGTCGGTGAGCCGATTGATCTATGTTTCTCCTATCGTCTCACAACCCACCTGAACTTTGCTATAATAGCTCAACATTCTTGTCAGCTCGTCATATCGTGCAATAATTACCGACTTCGGCTCCGCCCGTACCGTGAAAGAGTCAACAGATAGAAGACTAGAGGAGGGGAACGGCGGGGGAGCGAAGGGCAACCCCTCTCCCATGGCTAGAGACGATTTCCCTCAAATAAACGTCGTTGCAACTGCAAATCAGCTAACCTTGACGGGACCTGCTTGGTCACTGCGTTGGGCACCTCCCGAAGTTGTGAATGGGGATTATTCGGGTTTACCGAGTGACGTTTGGTCAGCTGCCTGGGTCTGCTGGGAGGTAAGGTCTTTTGGAACCATGGAGCCGTGGTGACTGAATCCCACTAACGGATTCTTTGAAAGATCATGACGGATAAGCTTCCGTTTCCCGACCTTGATTCAGGAAGTGCCATTACTTTGAGTGTGGTTCAGGGCAAAGTACCTTCTGCCAACGAAGAGGAACAGCTATCACAAATCGTCAGGCTTTGCAGCTTAATGACGGATTGTTGGCTATTTGATCCACGCGACAGGCCGAGCGTTTCCCGTTGCTGTGAAGAGGTCAAATGGGTGGTGAGTCTGGCAGCTAATTTCATCTGGCAATTTCTTATGCGTATCCCTCCCACCCTCTCAGCCGTCGATACCGCCGTTAGGTGGGGTGCAGTCGAACTCTAAAGCCCGAACCAGCCGACTCTTGTTACAAATGGGTCGTATGCACTACTTGCACGCTCGCTATGACATTGCGGGCTCCCTGTTCCGCCAGGCACTCGGGATTGCGGATGACGAAGGCGACCAAAAGGAAATGGGAGAGGCCTTTCACTGGATGGGAAACGTATTCGCCGCACAATGCAAATATATCGAGGCGGAGAAGCATTATGCCCTAGCGCAGGACACCTACGCTCGCGTCAGCGATGATCTGGGTCGAGCAAATGCGCTACGAGGGCTGGGAGACATCTCCCATCTCTTATCCAAGTTCCCCGAAGCCGAGGAGTATTTTACTCGGGCGAAAGAAATCTACGAAGCTGTTGGTGACCACCAGGGTCGAGCGAGCACGCTGTGCGGCTTAGGCCGCATCTACCGTGCTCAGTCCCAATACAGGCAAGCCGGAGGAACCTTTGAGCGCGCCCACGAGATCTATGCTCGTATCGGTGATGCGCAGGGCCAAGCCAACACGCTTCAGGGACTAGGAGGCATCTACCACATTCTATCTAAATTCACCGAAGCCGAAGAGGTTTTCCGTCGAGCGCAGAAAATCTACGCTCGCATCGGCGATGACGTCGGTCGAGCAAACACATTACTGGGCCTAGGAGACCTCTATCGCGCCCAATCCAAATACACTCGAGCCGAATCGTCGTGCTCTCAGGCCCTAGAGATCCACGCTCGCATCCACAATCGCCAGGGTCAAGCCAACGCCTTATACGGACTTGGAAAAGTCTACTTTCACCAATCCAAGTACCTTGAGGCCGAATCGTTCCACACCCGAGCACAAGAAATCTACGTCGACATCGGCAATAGTGAGGGTGAAGCGAATGCCTTGTATGGCATGGGTGAGGTCTACCACCGTCAATCCAACTTCCCCGCTGCCACAACGCATTACGACAACGCTAGGATAATCTATGCTCGCATCTGCCATGGCGAGGGCCAGGCACATGCCTTGTATGGCCTAGGGGAGATCTACCGCCGTACGTTCAAGGACAAGCAGGCCCAATCGTCGTACGCCCAAGCACACGAAATTTACGCTAGCATCGGCCATGTCGAGTGTCAAGCGCATGCCTCGTATGGCTTGGGAGAGGCCTACCTCCGTCAATACAAGTACACCAAAGCCGCATCGTCTTACACAAAAGCACAACAAATATACGCTCACCTCGGCCAAGAGGAGAATCAAGCAAACTCGTTGTACGGCATTGGAGAGGCCTACCGCCGTCGATTAATGTTTAGCGTGGCCCCAGAACTTTACCATATTCCATCTGAGCGTCTTGAAGCCGAGAAGTGCTTCAGTCAAGCGCAAAGCATCTACGCTCGCATCGGTCGTGATACGGGTCAAGCAAACGCATCCCTAGGCTTAGGAGACCTCTATTGTGCCCGATCTAAATACGCTCAAGCCGTATCGGCTTGCTCTCAAGCCATAGAGATCCACACTCGTGTTCACAATAGCCGGGGTCACGCCAACGCCTTAGACAGGCTTGGAAAAGTCTACCTTCGCCAATCCAAGTACTCCGAGGCCACATCGTCTCACACTCAAGCACAAAAAATCCACGCCGGTATCGGCGATCGTGAGGGTGAGGCGAATGCCTTGTACGGCCTGGGCGAGGTCCATTACCGTCAATCCAACTACCCCTCTGCTACAACATGCTACACCGCCGCGAGAGAAATCTATGCTGGCGTCAGCCATGAAGAGGGTGAAGCGAATGCCCTGTGGAGCCTGGGAGAGGTCCACCGTCGTGAATCTCGGTACAGCCAAGCCCTATCGTGTTACGCCCGAGCACAAGAAATCTACGCCCGGATAGGCCACGTGGAGGCCAGAGCACACGCCTTGTACGGCTTAGGAGAGGTCTACCGCTGTGTATCGATGTATATGGAGGCCGAGATATCTTACACCGGGGCGGAGGCAATCTACGCTCGCATCGGCAATGATAAGGGTCGAGCTGATGCCTTGTACAACCTGGGAGAGGTCTACAAACGCGAGTTTAAGGAAAGCCAGGCCCTATTGTCTTACGCCCAGGCACACAAAATCTACACCGACATCGGCCACGACGAGGGTCAGGCACGTGCTTTGCACGCCCTAGGGAAGCGTACGACGGTTGACTCAAGTGACGAAGTTGCATCTAGTTAGGTGTAGAGAACATCGGCATGATAGTTATAGAGGAGTTCCACCGCATTCGGGGGAGAAGAGCTTATCTTGGCCGTTCCTCAAAATGTAAAACCGTACCTAACCCCATCTTTTCTCTTCGGCTTCACCGAACAATTTGTGCTTTGGAATGCAAAGGTAAACAAATAACAGGGCCGTCAGCCATGTACAGTCTCTCCCAGTCTCAATCTGCCCGAATCTATTTCTTCCCTGAGATTTGCGCGTCATTTTTCGTCTCAGGTATCCCCTAGCTCATTGTCGGCGAACGTCGAAGAGTATACGGTGAGCAGGAATGACAACAGCACTGGAGGGAGTTCACGATGGAATTGCGTCAAAGAGTGGTGCCAGGAGCGGGGGTGCTGCGGGTGAGAGGATACTGATCGATGGGCGGTGGATTCGATATCATGGTTTAGAACTTTCAGCCTGGGCGGTGGCTCCATCTCGGTTGCTATCATCGGTCATTATTACCCTGATTTGTCCGTCTATGGAAGGTAGTAGATGAGTTGCCTTGCATGGTAATCGTACCGTGGGAATAGCACGTCCCTGACATTCGCAAGTCCCCGATTCCTTGCTCACCACAGGCACATTGTGCCTCCCCTTGCTCCCTTAATCCATCCTACTACTTGTATACCTTATCCTCCATCTTGAATCAAACGATAGGGAAGGGTGGCAATCACACGGCAACGATGGAGACCGCAAGCGTGATATCTGCTAAAAGTTCGAATCTGGCCGGCAAAGGGAGGCCCGTACTCAGCATCAACGACGACCCTCACACCCTCACAACATTCGGCAATCCATTCGCAGAGGACGAGAAGGAGGACACCTCCTTTGCATATGTGTCTTCGTTGTTCTCCAAAGTCAAGAACACCTTTGCTACAGTCCCATCCTCCACCACCGGTATCTCTTCCTCG
>KN822949.1:497349-514287 GCA_000827465.1 Tulasnella calospora MUT 4182
GTATGGGCGAGCTACCTCCGGCTCACCACTGGCAACAAGAGAGGCAGACCCATGGATCTGTCGCTTCAGAATCGTACGACTTCGGTGATGAAGTCCCAGACCTCGAACCTATTGGTCAACCTCACGTTGTTTACACACAGATCCGATCATATACAACACCAGTCTCTCAATGGACGGATGAGGAGTTGGACGATGCAATTGCGCGCATTCGGCTCCATTATCCAAACGCAGGTCTCAGCTTTCTCCGAGGCTCACTTTTAACGCTAGGTCAGCGCGTACCTCAAGAGCGGATTCGGGAATCCCTGCTTCGCGTCGACCCTGTTCGCCGAATTTTTGAGCGGCGGACCATTGAGCGGCGGACATATAGTGTTCCCGGCCCCAATTCCCTGTGGCACCACGATGGTCAACATGGTCAGTGGTTTCAAATCTGGTGGCGCCAGTAATCTTGCTTGAGGCTGTTGACCTTTCTTGATTTGCTAGGTCTGATTCGATGGCGGATTGTCTTTCACGGGTTCATCGATGGCTACTCAAGGCTCATTACGGCCCTCCGGGCGAGCAATAACAACCGGGCGTCGACCGTAATGGATGTATTTACTGAGGCTATCAGAAATTATCGAGTGCCATCCCGTGTCCGTGGTGACCACGGGACAGAGAACTTGGGAGTTGCCGCGTTTATGGAGGAGTTTAGAGGCGCAGGCCGAGGCTCATACATTTGGGGAAGGTACGTTGCTGATTGCCACTCATTTAACGATGTCTCACTTAGCTGTTGAACTGCTTTAGGAGCGTCCATAATGTTCGCATCGAACGTTTGTGGGTCGACCTCACGGTTTCCCTCGGATCAAAATGGGCTCAATTCTTCGAACTTCTTGAACTCCAAGCAGGGCTTGATCCAAACAACGCTAACCATATATGGCTCCTTCATTACCTCTATTTGGCCGATATCAACGAAGAGCTTGCGTTCTTCATCCGAACCTGGAACCACCACCCTCTGCAGATGCGAGGGCAACGCCACCGGTCACCCATCGACATGTATGGGTTCGATATGCTGGTTCATGGGATCCGAGGGGATGACCTCGACACGATCCTGCCTCAAGACCTTGAACTTTATGGCGTGGACTGGGAGGCACTTCGAGATCAAGAGATAACCGAACCACCGGATAGCCACGGGGGCGAGGAAACTTCCTTACCAGGCAATCAGTCCAGAGGCATACCACAGCGATTGAGTGAGGTGGTTGTGGAAGAGCCAACTTGCGAGCTTTCGATAGCAGATGTCGAAGCCCTATATGCTTTTGTGCAACCAGTTCTTGAGTTCTCCGATCATGACTCCTTAGTGCGTCGTTGGACGCTAGCCTTAGCATTTTGTCGCACCCGCAGCCGCATGTTTTGATGCGCTGTAGATATTCGGATGTAATATCTACAATATTGTATATTGACTAGTGTGATTGTCTTTGTGGCCAAACGTCCCTGTCGAATGTGATCCGAAATGCCCGGCGCAGGATTTGTTACCACCCCTTCTCCCGAACTCATATTCTTCTTACAATGATTTTCGAGTATTTCCTGATATCTTTACTATCAAATCGCTTTTTAAATGGACGGATTTGGCTTGGTGGTTCGCTTTCGAGGTATCCATGCAAATCCGACCCGAGGGGGAGCCTAGAGATAACTCGCGCAACCGACTCGCAACCTTGTCCCAACGGTTTCAATTCGGAAGTCTAGCTGTGCAGACCTGTTCTACCACCAAACCAGCCACTCAAGCGAGGGCCTATGGCACTGATGATCAATGGCAGTCATCATGAAGTGTCGACGGCCCGAAACCGTCACCCTGGGCAGCCGATAATCGGGTGAACAGACCGTACGGCATATCACGGTCTGGCTCCCTCTTGTGACGACATGCTGGATTGCAGGGAAAAGCCACAACAGACAACAACGGTCTCAAATGACACGAGTTTAATTACGCTTTGACAGGGACCAGGAGTATCTCAAGGCCAACACCGTGCCAAGAGAGTTCTAGACCCGTTGGACCCGATAGGTAGGTAATCCACTCGACAATTCCTGACAACATACGCGATAATGCAGCCATGAGGCAACCTCTTTATTTAGCCCATTGACTCGGAAAAACAGCTCAACGCTCTCAACCTCTTCTTCAGGATTCCTTCCGGCTCTCCACGGTCTAGATGTGCCAAGTGATATTGTGCCACACATCCAAGTGATGAAAGCCAGTTCTATATCATCACCGCAGTGTTCACTACCCCCCAAAAGTTTTGCGCCACAGAAACCAGTTTCTAGCTGCGTGTTGTGGCAAGAGCAACGTGCCCACTTCAGGGGGTCAACCAGCAGACCCTGATCAAGAGAAGCCGGGCAGGAGGTCCGACCGATTCATCTGCTGGATAACGATACTGCCAGCATAACGCTTTCCACTGCTCTCCAGAATACCCTGAGAGTTGATTATTCCTTGTGTGAATGTTTCTCAGGTAATGCCTCAGATATCAGAGTTTTGCATTGGTAGTTCAACCGTCTCGAAAAAAAACCAAGAGAGGACTGGAGCACCCCGAAGCCAGTCTATCAGCCGGTAAATCCAAACCCTTTCCGAAAGATTGCGTTTCCGAGTGATATGGCGTTTACATCAACGAAGACTTGGCGATTTTTTTCTGGGGATGATGAGACCATCGTTACAATGTTCGTTGATGACGCACTCTCCGGACTCCGGCTCGGGGCTGTATCTGCGCAGTATAGTGCTCTGAGACCTGGTCTGCTATAAAAGGAGCTCGGATCCTTCTCTTTTGCACTATCCAGCACCCCACTATCCGTACTCACCTAAGTTGACCACATTCGTTTATTCCTGTCTCCCCTCTGCTCCCTTTGCTCCCGGTTTTATCTCGATCCTCCATTCGATCATTTCCTCTTCGTCCACCCTTCTCTTCCCTCTTGATATTTTCCCCTTCTCCCAATCGCTTTGGTTCAACATCGTTCTTTGCTCTCACCTTCCTGCTTTTGGCTGCTCTCGCGAACTTTTCCCGCATCCAGTTCGAAATCTCTTGCCGTTCCATGAACATCAGCAGTGAGGAAGCTTCCGAGCTTGCTGAAGCTCTTCGTCTAATGCGGCAGATGGTGCGTGGCTTCTTTTATGACGCTAAACCTGAGCTATCCTAACCATATATTATCTTTAGCGAGCTCAACAGGCGGTTTCAAGCTCCCAAACCATCGCTAGTGACCGCCAGGCCGACATAAGTCAAGCACTCGATTCAAGAATCACGGCGCAGCAATCAACAAGCATGTCCTCGGCAAATTCCGGCTCTCTTTCTCGCGTGACTCCTTTTTCTGGACTAGGCAGCCGTACGTTACCTGACACTGGTACCAGTAACACTTCGCTGCTCTCTGCCACTATTCCAATCCCACCTACCGGAAACTCATCTGGTCTTCGAGGGGTTGGTTCGCCGGGATTCTCAACCGCTGCACGGTCAAGGGCAAATCAGGCTAGAGTGGAAGCAGCAGCTGCCCATCGTCCTAGAAGGCCGGGTCGCCCACCTGGCCGTTCAACCGAGAGGACTCCGTCCCTTGGACGGTCTATTGTCACTGCAAGTCTTCGTCCCCAGAGGATTAACATCGAAGTTGTCCTTTATCCATCAATCATATGGGATCCGTTCTTGACTTCTGGCTGATATTGCCCATATCTGACTATATGGGCAACATCTGTTTAGGAGCATTCACCTAATGTACATCCTCCCGCTCACTATCGCAGACTGCCGGGATTTCTTCAACACATGAATAGTCTCAATCGCCTACTTCTCTGGCCAGATGTCGATCGCGGGACTCGCATTGAAGATTTGGTTCGTCGCGCAACTCGCGAGTTCGAGACCGGACCTCTTCAGCCTGAGGCTCAATTTCGTTACCCTGACGGACCAAATGAGACTTCTCGCCTGGCCCTTGCACTCTTGATACCTTGGAATCGAGGTCGGGAAACTGGTCAACCACCCACTAGGCGACTTCGCTTCGCTCCGGCTCCGAGCGAAATCACATTGAACGACGTTCTCATCCCAACTCCAGGACGATCCCCCATTGCCTCCGCAATTGCAACTGGGAGGGATCTCAACTACGATCCCGGACAAGTAAATACATGGCTCCTCCGACTTAGTAAGTGATGCGCAGCTTTGTCTTCAGTCTCAAAGATGACTAACAGCGACACCAATTCCCAGCACCCGTCGAGCCGGAAGTCCGCGTAAATCATCCCCCCACTGCCCCCGATGCTCGCCGAGCCGTCTGCAATGGCACTTGTGTATATGATGGCTGGTCCCTTGATAATCCCGAAGAGCTCAACCCCCTGCCACCGGATGTCAGCTCTCCACCGGACTCGGACGATGGTGATGACACTATTGTGAGTAGCAATCAAGTGCCTCCCCACCTCATTCACTTGACTTACATTTGGATTAGATGATTGGAGCTTCTCCTGCTGCTGTGGAACTAGAGCTTCGGATGGAGTCGCCTCCGCCGCCTCCGCCAGCCACACCTCAGCCCCTTGGAGCGATCTGGTCGACCCCTTTCCGAGAGCGGCAGACAGCGCTGCCTCGGGTTACAAGCATCCCATCATTTGCCCTGGCTGCACTTAACCATGCTACAAACCCCTCATACCCGGGTCCAAACCTGGGTCTTCACTTCCCCCCCATTCTTTCGATCCGAGCTGAAACCATTGATGAAGGAGCCAACGAGTATGAGTACATCATTCAATGTTGCTATGCGGATCGTGATGCCACCATGCTTCTTACTCCAAATCATAGCTTTGAATTGTGAGTTTTGGATTTTCTTCTTCTATTGTGGAGCTGAAAAATGTTACTAACGTACTGGCCAACCTAAATATACAGGGTTCCGCCATCTGGCGAGCCATCCAGTGGTGAAGGTGTCGAGAGGGAGCTGTTGCAGGCCCTCATTGCGAGACGATTCAGGCCATCTCATAATCTCTCACCGCGGTTTGGGGACTTGCTTGCCTTCCAGCCATCAACGGATGATGCCCGAGTTCCCTCAACGGAAGCTGAGTTGCGCGAGGCTTGGATTACAGGAGCTCTTTTGACTCTATCAGTTATCCGGAATGGTCACCTTCCCCAAAACTTCATGCCACTTCAATGGCATTTAGCAATGAACAACGGTGATGTAGACTCGCTGACACGGGATGTCTTGGACGAGTTCACTCCCCCGCTCCTTCAGGTGCTTGATGAACTTCGGGAGCTTGGTCCGTCTGGGGATCTGACTGTACACCGATCATTCTACGCTCAATACTTGGACTTCGACGTGAGTCTATCTCCACTATGACTGTGACTGGCAGCTCACTCGCCATTTCGCTTACTTGGATAGGTTGGGCGGCTAAGGCATCGTGATGCAGTGTCGCATGAAGCCCTCATTCCGTTTACGCTTTATCGCACTCTATTTGGCCCTCCCTCCCTTGATCACCCGCAAATGATCGCTTTCATGGAAGGCGCCTCTTTGACATGCTCCAATGGCTTCTCAGTTAGAGAGGTAAGCTACTTCGATTGAGCATCTTGCATTTGAATCATTACTCTAACCACAAATTCATAGCTTACTCATGCATTCAGCGGAGGGTCAGCGGCGCTATTGCACCGTATCATCGAAGGGCAAATCACGGAGCCAGAAGATTTAGCGGCAATCATTGATATTGTTGAACCATCGATCACTTATGTCCATCAGCTCCATGCTATCCCAGATCATACCTTCTCGACATTTGGCCAATTCCTGCACAAGTTCCTGCGCGGAAAGGACTGGCCACAGCCCGGATTGGCTGACGATCTTCGACTACTTGCCAGTGTGACCGATAGCGAAGTGGCAGATCCAACATTTAGAAGCCGTATGTTCCATCGCGCTGCTTTTAACCGGGACTTGATTCTTGCAGGTAGCAGGATCCGGGTGAGTTCTTACTGTTACTGTCTTCCTTGTTATCGCCACTAATCCAATTTTCCGTAGGTGACTTTTACTGGAACCAATTCACATGACGCTTCATCTCTCGCATTAGATACAAGGCGGCAAATGGCCAATGGCAAAACCCTCCTCTGGCGGACTTGTCTGGGAACTGTCTATATCCCTGCAACTACGATTCTTCATTTCTTGCAAGCTGAATATCCCGACGGCGCTGGTTTCGATTCCTCAGAGCAAGCTATTGACCACTGGCTAATGACAGAGGTCATCACAGCCGCACGTGGAGGGATTGGGGGGACATTGTAACGCTCTACGTGGCATACACCCCGCCGTTCGACCTTGGCGATTATACCCTATCAAGCGATTTCACAACAAATTTTATCTATTTTCCCCTACAGCGAATGCTGGTTTGTCTTGCATTTATTAGCCATTCATCCCAGTTTCATATACCCTTGTATTTTCATCGTTTGACCTCTTCGGATGGATGGAAATTGGCCATGTCCTGTCCCCGATCCGTTTGAGCTTTGTTTATTTATTTTTTTGCGACACATACTACCTTCCAATGTCAGAAATGGGAGCAGAACTTACGTAAAAGGTATATCGCATGCTAAATTCAGCGGAGAGGGCAGAAGAGATGGTGTCGTCTGCCTGACGTCCGCCTAATCGTTTGGTTGTGCCTCGGAAGTTGAAATCGCAGGTCGAGATTGCGTCAGCCTCTCTCATACTCAGTGTAGCTATTGTTAAGTTTGGGGTTCGACTTGAATTACACTTGGCCGATATCGCAACAAGCCCGACATAGCTGGGTTTGGGATGGAGTCACTGCGGTATCACCGAACCACCCCCACCCCATATACCTCAACCGCAGGAGTGGCGAGTTTGGCAGGTGCTGACATCAGCACGCTTACGTCCCTTTCATACCGGGATCACCTAGTTGCGGGTACGTACATATGTACGTATCAAGCATCGGTGGACCTGTTGCGCGCACGGTCGGTCTCGCGCGCCAAATCAGGCCCGCTAGGGCACCGTATTCGACGGACTTAGCGTCGGAGCACCATCGCTATCGCTCGCTCGAGCCTCATGCTGGTTTCGCTATCTCTCTGTGATATATTCCGTTAGGAGGGGCTGGTATGCAGCTTATATGGTGTGGTTTGGAATAGCACGAGCAAAGACTGCCAGTGGGACTAAGTTCTTCGCCCACGGCCTTGGGCCCCGGTCCTGGCACAGGACCAAGGCATAACAAACAACCCCTGGGATCCCGTACTTGGACTTAACCTCTCAACAAAACCAAGCTGCAGGTCTAAGAAACCATTTCTAGTGAAGGAAACGGTCATAGTCCTCCCCTCTCCGATAAATATTCCAACACAGTAGTCCCGTCATTATTCCCTCCATGGCAGGAAGGTTCACAGCGGAGTGGTGCGATGCGAAGGGGCGTGCGCGAACTTTAAGGGTGGGCACGACTTTCCCATCCTGCATCCTGCCCTCCTTCCACCACGTATATCATCTTCCATTTCTTTTTCGACAAGAAAGCGGAAACCCCTTTCCTCTCTTCCAACCCCCTCCATCGCCTAGCAACCACCGACTGAGCATCTCCTCATCAATCATGGGCGCCATGCCGTACCGTCCCAGGTGTCACCCAAGTCTTGAACGGGTCGGTGACTTAAGGTATTGTTGGCTTTGTCACTAGCCCCACTATCCGCTGGGACAGGAAGAACCGGGACCGCGCTGTCTGAACAATTCTAGGCCACAAAATAGTTGACCACGTCGGTGTCCATATCAAAGCCAATATCATACCTCATGCGCTCGATGGGGACTTTGGGCGACGTCCTCTACGATCGCGGGCCGGCGTCTCCTATCACTCGGACTGCCTCCCGCCTGGGTCGTGGCATGGCTGCTACACTGCGCACCGTACACCATGCTTAAGTCACGGGCTGCCCTTAGGCGAACCGGCACTGCTTAGGACACGCGGTAAGCTCGTTTGTTTCATACAAAAGCAAGGTTCGTCGTTCTACTTTCTGCCCTCTCTCTCTACCACAAGTCTCCACCCCAGCAACAAGGTCTCAATCGATTGCAACCTCCTACTTGCTAGCAATGGACCAGCGCCCAGCCATCATTGTTGTCTGTGTCGCGCTTGGTACGTGTTTGGCCCTACTGAAAACCCGCCTCTAAGCTGATTCGGAGTTTGGACTTAGCGCTTCTCCTATTCCTCGTCGTCTCAGCGTGCACGCGAGCCAGGCGCTCTCCAGTATTACCCCAGCATCGAGGCCACGTCCAACACCCAGTAGCGTATGTCCCAGTACAAGGCCATCCACGCCTACAACAGGCTATCCACGGTATCCAATCCATGCAAAACGGAATAATCCCTCATGCCCAGAGCAGCAACCATCTTGGCCCTTGGGTTCTCTTGGTTCAGGACTCAATTTCTTATGCCCGGAGCATCCAGTTTCCTACTGTTGCTTTCCCTCGGCGCACGATCACGGCGGGAACCGCCAACGACCGGACCTCAACTGACACACTTAATCAGATTGTGGCCCAGCCGGCTCGCGCCTCACGCCATCCGAGAGGAAGGCGATACGGCAATCGCCTTGTCCCAGCCACGTGTCTTGGCCCAATTCCTGTCATCGTCTCATCGTCGGGCGGCATACCAGGTAAGATTATTCATACTCTGGACTTAACTGCATCTCATATTCATGATAGGGGCTCCTTGTTCTGCGGACATTAATCTCAACCAAGATCCTATCGCTCGATTTTGCATCTCGCCGCCCGGTAGCATGGGTCCTGGAGCAGTATGTCTGGGCGCCAAACCACCACCCAGCGCTACCCTTTTCGACACCCACACCCTTGATATTGGCGCGGCACATTAAACCTCGTTATTCCGATTCTAAAAAAGGTGGTGTTAAAGCCACCGGAGAAGTTAAACTATATCACTGAGTGGCGAAAGAAGGGCCACGAGACTCAATAACGGTCGCTGTGTGGCCGCTGGTCTCGGTCCCACTGATACTTATGCTCAACCGCTTCAATCTCGCTCTGCAACAATTTCCCAGCGCACGCTAGTATCATGCAGCCGATGGATGGAGGGGGGCGAAGAACGTTTTGAAGCGCTGGTCGTTTGAGTTGCAATGCAGCGCGTGAGTGGTCCACGCTATGGAAATATTATCGGTGAAATTATCCGACATATAAGGTATACATGGAGGTAGCTTTTCCTATGTATTTGTACCATGGTTTGGTTTAGTTTTAGCTGTTGTACTACCCCTGACTACGGAGGTCTGGCGGCAGGACCGTCTCTATCCGAAGGAGCTAATGAAGGTATACGTACTAGCTGGTTCGATATTATATCTCCTTTTCATGGCCCATTCTCGAGTTCCTCAGTTTTATTGCTTCAGCCGATTGGAAACACGATTACTGGGTCTGAAGGGGGGCTTGAACTTCCGACGTGGGGGCTGACGGGTCACTTGTTAGCCCGGGCTTGTCTTGGGAGTGGTTAAGTGCTCTGCGACGAAGTAACGTTCTGTAAGTCATTGAGAAGATATGGTCAAAAGAGGATCGCGGGTTCAACTCCGGAAGATGGTGCGAACTTCTTCGGGAGAGGGCTGCGTAAATCCGTGACATGATTAAAGTCAGCCGAGTCAAGTAGTAACCGGGTTATTTTGTCGTTTTATTGAATCCAGAGCAGATCCGGACCATTATTGAGAACACTCGAACCCAAGTCTTTGAAAGCTTTCCGCGTTGCAGTAAGCCCAGCTTGTTTACCTCATGTGATCATAGCCGGTGATACCTGTGAAACGTAGTCGCCAGCGCGTTCCGAGTACAGGGAACAAATACGGTTACTCCGGCCAACCACACAAGCTCCCAATGATCCCATCGTCATCGAACCTCCTTGCGCCGCACGGATTCAGAATGGAAGAAGGCTCAGCAGTGACCTCGCGTTCGCCGCCCTCTGGGCGGAATTTATATCCCAACCTCGGGCACTAGGATAGGGATCTAATGTCTCTGATGGGCAACCTCGCGATTACTATCTCTAGCGGGAACCCATCCGCGCCGCAGCAATCTGAGATGTCTTCGATACTTTCAGTATTCCATTTTTCAACATTCCGGCCTGCGGTTCACTCATACGCGACCTCGAGCAGAAGGCTTAGGTGCCAACTCAAGAGCCGGGCGCATTTGCTTCGAGCCGAGCGATCCGAACCTATTCACAATGCCGGTGAGACTACCTTCCATTTCTTCTACAACAAGGCGGAAATCCCTCTCTTTCTCCCTTCTAAATATCATGTTACAGCACTTGGCAACAATCAGTGTGAACAAGTGTCCTACCGACGGCTCGAACTTTGAAGTTGGACCACGACTCTTCAGGTGAGCGCTTGTCCTCCCCCGGTTCTGAGCTGGTCATTGATTAGAACCTTACATATCAATCCTGTGGAATTCGTCACTGTACCCAGCCGCCCAAGGTCGCATCGTGAAGTAATTCCGAGTAGTCAGCAAGTCCCGATTCGAGCACGGTATAATAAGGTTTTTGGTCGATATCATCAAGCCTACCTCGCCTCACCACGCTGATACGGTAGCCTAGGGAACACACCACATACTGCCCAAATCCTCGACCACTGTTGGATCTCGATACTCTTAACGGCACCTCAGGCTGTTGCGGGCTTTTTGCTATGCGGCAGTGCGCACTTCAGCCCAGCTCGTGGTATCCTTCAGGGTACAAAAAGCGACATCATTACTTTCCCCAGGCCCATTCAACCTAACCCCCCCCCCCCCAAAATCGGTTTCAACCAACCTACCCCCCTTCCTTCAATCACATTCTGCTGTCCGCCAAGAATGGATCTTGCCACTGTTGCTCTCATTGTCGTAGGTATGCGTCATATTACTTTCCAATGTCGTCCCTGCGCAGGTTCTGAATCGGGTTGCGCTTAGGGCTTCTTTTCCTCGTCTGCATCGCAGCATTTGCGTTGGCCGAATGCAACTCTATCCTGCCACAGTATCGAAGTCATGTCGTACCGACTGTGGTGGCCGTCCCGACGCACCACCCTCAACTACAACAGACCATCCGCACCATCCAATCTGCGATAAATGCTCTTATTATCTACGCAAATAACAGTCGCCACCTCGGTCCCTTGATTCAAATGGTCCATATCGTAATCTCTCTCGCCCGACTCATCCGAGTTCCACCTATTCACCTATCCTCGTTCGCGGTGGTGGAGGAAACAAATACGGCCACTTCAACCACATGTCCTGAAGTTCTGCTTGATCATTTCGTCACTGAACCGTCTCGTACCGCACGAATTCAGAACGGAAGAAGTCTCAGAAGTGACCTCGTGTTCCCCACTTCTCTGAACGAAATTTATCTCCCAAACTTGAGCGCTGCGATCGGTATGATAGACGTCCTTTCTTTTACTTGACTCCGTCTAATTTATGTCTTCGATAGGCACCCCTGCCATTATTATTGCTAGCGGAAACCCATCCGTGCTGCCGCAGTCTGAGACGTCTTCGGTACTGTCAGCACCCCGCTTTTCGACCTCCCAGCCTGCAGTTCACTAGTACGCGACCTCGCCCGGAAAGGATTGGATGCCATGTCAGGAGGTTGGCGCATCCTATTCAAGCCATCGGGCCATCCGAACGCAAACACACGGCCGGCGCTACCCACGAGACACGATGCCATTTCAGTGCTGGGGCATTCCGTGTCGGGGCAGCCATAAATTATCGCGCTCAAACTCTTACCACGCAGAGTGCGCCGTCCCAACGTCCATCAAACACCGGATCAATTTCACTTCGCTCAGCGCGCCTCCACTCCCGTTGGCACTGGAAGATGGAGCTAGGCCAGTGGCGGCCCCTGGATTATTTTATTGCTTCAGCGGGCTACTAGCTGCAGGAGATCCCCCAGTGAGACCGCCAAAGCCAACTCATAGGGAAGAGGGAAAAGAGTTAGCTTTGACGCCCTTATTATATGCGTCATTTGACTCGAATCTCGCCCGCCGATGGCTTCGAAGTGCTTGATGGCTCAACTGCAGTGGCTGCCGTGTGCAGACTCGACTTTGGAGTTGCATTGATCGAGGTGTTGATATGACGGTCATCCTAAGGTTCGGGGGTGTGTCGCGAGAATTGGGCACAAAGGGAGACCGCTCACGGCATCCCGGAGGAAATGAGACCGCGGTCCGTAGATTTCACCAGAGAACAGGGCTTAGCTACTTAGACTGGTAAGAGCTGCAGCTTCAGGAAGCAATAGTTGTCAGGTTGGTAACCAATTGCCAATCATTTTCCAATGTGGCGAAACTAAGCCAGAACAGAGTGACCAGTCGTGCTGCGCGCGAAGACATGCTTGGTCGCCCACTCCGTCCCTGAGCTCCAGATCCTCCTTGGGAATAGCACCTCCTAAATGAATCTGACCCAATCCTCCCCTCAGTATTAGTTTCGGCTCCGTCTGAACGGAGTGTGTGTTGAATGTTTTACGGCAGGGTAATCTGGGGATCTTCGACCTGCATAAGTGGCTTTCGGGGGTTGCAGAGAATACAGATTATTTAGGGTTATTACCGGTGAAAGGCAATCATAGATGGATCAGCAAAGGGGGGTGGGTCAGCCTCCTCTCGATCAGAGGAGATAGAGGATCCAGGATGCTCTGTGGCTGCAGGGGAATGTGGCTCGGTGCAGTTGGACTAATTGGGTATCGACTAAATAATCATCGGGCCTGAGGAATGAGTGCGTAGGCAGCGATCGGTCCGGATAACCCCACGTGTTGTGGCGTGGATCGCCGACTGGAATTTTGTTTTCCAAACTTTTCCACTGTCAGGGCTACGCTCCCAAACCAACCCCGCCAGCGGGTTCTCTCTGTATTCTATCTCGACTGCAGAAACAAGGTCATCTCCAGAGCTTCAAAGAACCCAGTTTGAGGACCACTCCGATATGCAACTCTTTCTCGCCAGCAGCGGGAGCGAGGGACATACCGAGCAGCTGGGTCTTGAATCCGAACCCCATTTTCAAACACCGAATTGCGAGAATCCACCTTTACAGAACTGTACGCCAAATTCAGGACTTACAGCGACGATGTACTGCCTGTGATGACGCCTAGATTCCGGCTTCTTTCTTGAGTGTTGTCCGCACTCAACCGAACCGAAGGGTTTTGTTTGGCACACGGACCGTCGTGTAAATCTCCTTTCAATCAGGACTGATTTCCTCGTCGTGCTGCCAGCGCTATGAACCCGTCAATGCTCGCTTGCCCCCACTTGTTTTCGTGAAAGCGATTGTCGGCAAGACGCGGCGACCTTACCGAACGGTCCGAGTTGCCCACCTCACGTGCGAGAAGCACGCGGAACTCAATAAGAATGGTGAGTGAACGGAAGTTCCATGCATCAAGAGGGAGAGTTTGGAATCGTGGCTAGGACTATCCTCTTCGTCTCAATGTCTCGATAGACTAGGGGAATACACGCGATACAGGCCGGCCCTTCCTGGACGTTGATAGTGACAACACGTCCAGGCAGTCCCCTGGACCATCAATTCCCCAGCTCACCCTTCTCTATTCCCCAGTCAGATTCCTATTGTGACCCGTCTCAGACCATCCATCAAACTTGTAGCGGATATCGGGTCGCTTGCATAACCCCTTAATCAACTCGCCAACAGATCTTTCTTCACTTGACCGCATTGCATCGCCCACCCCCCGGGCAGTAGTGTCAGTATCATAGGTCGGCCTACTCCAGACGCAAGAGCTAGAACATTGCCTGACGCAGACAGGCTCTACAACTTTCCTACACCGCTCTGCGAAGCTAACATGATCTGAGCTTAAGCTGTGGAATGAAACAGGCTGCGATACTGCGTCTGTGCAAAGGGCGGAAGATATGGTTAGTTGATCGTCTGATCGTTGCCTTCCGGAACTCCCCACAGAAACCTGGACCAACCTTTGTACAGGTTCATTCGGCCCCAGTCGCGGACGGCCCACCCCACCCGAGCGTTATTTTATCTCATCTCTGCCACCCAGGCTCATCTTCCACGTTGTAGACTCCGTAACGAGCTCACCCATCCCTTCGGTCCAACTGATCCGTTCTCGTCGCCCTTTGAAACCACCTGCCCACCGGCTTCGACGCCGCTCCTACAACGACCACACCAAGACCTACGCAGCCCTTCGATCCACTACTGCTATTTTACTGCTTCTGCATATGGGACTGTATATTTCGCAGCTTCTCGATGACTTTTCAGGTGAGACCGTTCGTGTTTTATCCGGTCGACCACCTACATTAGCCGTGGTATTCGCTCACTCAGTCTAACATCGAATCACGTAGGAGCCCTGGCATTCACTTCATTCGGAATGCTTATGGTATCGGCCTTCATGTTGTATCTCCTCTGTAGTGGATGCCATACAAATGGTGTCTCGAGTCCACTGAAATCGAGTTTCGGTTGCAGCATGCCCGTTGTCGTCGTCGTTCCTCGCCAAGGTAAGCTATTCCGGGCCTACTATATGCTTGCTTCAAACATTAAATAGCTTGGTGCTAATTGTATCATCGTTGGGCGAAGGCCCTGACTTCGAGATCGCAGATATGGAGCCAGGTCAGCAAGGTCCACCACCACCACCACCCGCATTCCCTCCCATCCTGCCCCCACCTCTTCCACATGAAGGATGTCGTCACATCCCTCTTCCTGTTGCGGTTGTTCCTCCGCTTCCACCATAGCAAGGTGGCTATTACCAGTTTTCTTCGGTCAATGTCTCGTACGATTTTCCTTCTGCCTGTGACAGCGTCCCTAACTAGTTGGAAGTGCTCACGCGGGGACTTTTATTCTGAATACCGCTTCCTCCCTTTTATTCAGCTTCGAAACGATATTTCAGTATCAAAAGATCCTCTTTCTCTGATCCATGTTCGGGACAGTTTCGTTCTCGTTCTCCGCCAATCTTCATCCTCGTACATCTTTCTGGTTTACCCCCTCCAGCTTGTCTAAGCCTTTCTAGGTGATCCTTTTGATCAAGTTCGAGTTTGAGAGAGCGGCTGGTCTTCTTCTCCAGGTGTCTGCTGCTTTCTGTGACTACAAGAGTTGTAAGGAATTCGATCAACGACTGCATCTATTTCTTCCTCTGCTTTCGATTTTTCTGGACAAAAATACAACTCTGTCTTCCGTTTCCATCTGGTCCTGAAATACGAGGTCCGGATTCCAGTCCTCTGCGTGTGCGGATTCTCGCTAATTGACTCCGGGGATCTCTCCTGCCATCCTCCTGAAATCTTTGGAGCTTTCACAAGGCGAGGAGTCGATTATTCCTCGCGTACCTAACATGCTCCCAGTGACGGTATGTATTAGGCACGAGTTATGTGACCGATGACAAGGAGTGGACGGCGCCTGGCTGCAACTTCCATAAGAGTGTGTCGAGACGCTTACCTTGATAGTGCCACAGCGAGTCTCAAATAAATCAAATGGTGTATATCATCTATTACGAGCTCTCCTTGCGTCTCCTCATATGAACTTCTTCGATGTTCGGGCACGGCGTTGCCTGTACGATGGACGGTTCTGGTCGGATGTCAGTTCATGAACCACAAAGGCTCAGGGTATCAGATGAAAAACATACCCAAGCAAAGGGGCGGGGACCGGATATTTCAATTGATGCAAAGTAGCGAATTAAGATGAGGCGTTGAAACTAGCGTTTGGACTGTATCATCGAAAAGAGGATAAGCCACGCCAAGCGTATCACCCCAATGAGGTAGAGATCTTCTCACTCGCACATACCCCAAGCAAAGAAAGCGCTTTCACACAGGGATACATCCACACCGTTGACTGGCAAAGTTACCGGCTCCGAATCTCGCTTGGCCGTGCTTCGAAACTAGCATCGTTGACACAATCGCGTTGAGAGGGGGCGGAATCCGTTCAAGCGACATACAAACCAAGTAGTTGACGTACTCACTCCTCGGAAGGCCTTGTTTACTGATAGGCCTGGCTGTTGAATAGTTGGTGGAGTGGGTGCTCTGAAGTTGAATAATTCAGTATGATTTTTTCTTGGAAGTTCGAGCCCTAGCTTCTGCTGAACGAAGCGTGCAGAACGAAACAAACATTCTGAGCCTGATGCAGGAGGTCTAGCGAGGCTCAGTGTGCCGCATTGGGGAGACCGAATGGCAGTCTTACAACGCATGGCCAATCTTTTGGAGGGACAGCTAGGTTGGGGCGAAGACGAGGTCTTAATGGGTGGGTTTATACTCGATGAGCAAAGGGGAGAATGCTTGCCGGAGAATGAAAGTAAATGCTGATTAGGGGCCTGACTGAGACACTTTGGGCTGCGGGCAAACGCGTCGGGTTGGTCAGCTTTACAACTCGGGCCCAAACCCGCGACGCATCCCTTCTCCTTCACCACGACCGAGGTCCCCTGCTTGTCTCTTACGCCGACTACAGAATGGGAGGTTGCCATTCCCTTTCAAGAGTTTGATATGCATCGGCTAGCAATTTCGGCTCGATGGGTGATTTTGGCCCAACAGTTTGAACCTGGAAGCCAACCACGACCGTCGCTCCATTCGATACGTGGATACCACACAGTTGCTACTGTTGGTCTCGCATCTTGAACAGAGCAAATTTTTAGCACGTTGGATGTACACACCTTGGGCCTTTCCAACTTTGTTTTGGCCAGTTCGGCCCGGCCCTACGCAAGGGTCCGATGTGGCCGCTTTCGATTTGGACCGCAAGCGTTGAAGAGCCGCACTACGCTAGAGGTGGCACGGTTTGGCCTGTGGCCTCTTGAGACCAGGCTAAGATTACATTGGGCTCACTGTTTGATGAGGGACCTCGCCATCGTCATCGCGGTTCCCCTCTGAGTTCCATTTGCCCACTACACGACGATGGTGACAACCCATGAGGTGCGTCGCGTATCTTCAGGACTTCTTAGTTGAAAGAGGGCAAGCCAGAGCGTGTAGGTGGAATGGAGTGGAGTTACGTGTTATTCTATTTATCAACCGAGGTTAGGAGGTCTGGGAAGGGATAACCCATACACACAACAGTGTGCCCTTCTCAACGACAGCGAAGAAAAAGGTCCGAATTTCTTCGGAGTGGTATAGTACTCCCCCCCCCCCC
>KN822950.1:0-17066 GCA_000827465.1 Tulasnella calospora MUT 4182
TTGGTCACTTCAATACCACGCTTGATGTATCCCAAACACTCCCTTATCTCTCCATTTTTGGCCCACCTCCACCTAAGACATCCGATCAAGGCAAATTTCATTAGCTCCGACTCTAGGACTTTGGCCGACGCCTTGGTGACGAACTCTAACCATAGTTGAAGGGAACAGAGTAACGGGGAGATGACAGTGGCTAGGATGTGCTAGTACATTTCTATTTGGTTTGGGCATCTGCGTGATTCGTCGGTTCGAATGTAGGACATTATGCTTTCCATTTTTGCTTGTAACTTTAGCTTAGTAACTTGTGTTCAGAAACTTGTCACCGGGTCAATAGGGGGGAGGCGTCGGCGCCTATATCTCTCAATTATGCGACGGCAACAGGGGGGTAATTAACCATAGTCCTGCGTGAGAGTGGAGTGTCGCTGCAGTTGATTGACTGCTCTGGCAAGTTGATATACAATTCGACCTCCTAGACTTCGGTGGGTACGCAGTGTAATTTTGCGGTCAAACGGAATTTAGCAAGGTCATCTCGTTCGGATTGGAGCGAACAAGGATCGATGGGTACGGAGATTTGGTTTCGATACACTAGGAAGGCGATTTTTCACGAGCCAAATCCCCACATCCAATAACCGAGAAATTCCGGCGACAGTTCTGTTGAGGTCGGATTAGGCTGTCGACACCTGAAACTCAGAGCAACTGACAGTCAAAGCGGATTAATTTCCCGTGCATTAGGGGGTGATGTATCATCAGAGAGCAATTTAGGTGTGAAGCATGGGTTTTGTGGACCAAAATGCCATGCAGTATGGGGGATTATGCATCGCTCTGTGTATGCATTATTGGTGTCCGACTGTAGTTTGCAAGTCACGGACGCTCCAGTAGCTCAAATTCTAGGCGCAAGTATGAACCTTCTTCTTATCCAGAAGGCACATTTTCTTAACAACTGCTGCGGTTTCCGATGGGTCGTTGGGTGGGTGAAGCCAGGTGGAGCTCATTGCTCTCCGTCTCTGTGATCGGTCCACCTGCCATTTTACCTTCGGTCCCGGGCTAATTTTCAGTCCCAGAAGACTGCTTCTATCGTTTGGAATAGTATATTTCTTGAGTCCGGGGCAAGGTTTTGGTGAGCTCTACGTTTTTATAGCCAGCCTACTCTAGGAATTGATCTACATCGGCCTGACAGATCAGTACCGCCGTCCGTCTAGCTACTTGCACGACCTTGATCCAAAAGGTCTTTGTGTGGCTCGAAAAGGGTGAAGTAAATTGACAAGCGCCCAGTCGTAACGCACCGAGGAACGATCACGATGATCTTATGAAAGGCCTGACGGAGAGAGAACAAAAGCAACGATAAGTACAAAATCCTCATCATGTGAAGTGGCCGAACGCACGAGGATAATTTCAGCCTCATTGCTCATCTTTCATCTCCCTGTGTGGCTGGAGCATGAGCTCTTGATCGCTTCCGCAACGCTCCCCACATCTCTGGTATCGTGCCTCCGACTCTTTTCGAGCGCAGATACCACAGCAGTTTGACCGGAAGGGGGAGCATGATTGTTTGTCTATGGGTTCTGGGTATCGCAAGAGGGCGAGGGGATGAAGGGGACTGAGGTCGTGCAAGGCTCTGGTTTGTTCGGTACCCTCGGGCGTTATTCTAACCGCCGGTTGCAGGGAATTAAAAACGAACTGGGAACTTGAGATTGGTAAGATTAACGTAAGTAACTGGGTCACACCCTGATGGCGGCATGTTCTTGTATTTCGGGTCCGAGGCCATCCGGACACGTAGCAGGCTTATTAAGCCGAGAGGCCGAACCTCTGTCCGGAAAGCAGCCGGGCCAGCGAACGAAAGAACGGGGGAGACTCTAGGTATGCTGGGGTGGTCAGAAAATGGTAGCGAAGGGAAAAGGGAGGAAGGTGCAGCAAGCCAAGCGGAGCATCACGCGTCGGAGGTTAAGCTGCGCAGTTGGACTTGATGGCGACCCGAGCAGCGGCTGCGAAACTGTAGGGGGAGGCGAAGGCAGATGGAATTTGAGGGGACAAATTATGGGGCGTTGACACCATGAAATTGGGAGGCCACATCTAAACAGGTTGCCCGGTCCCTCTGGCATCGGCTAGTGTGCATCCGAGAGGTGTCCGTCTTGGAGTTCCTAGCCTGACAGGTACGTTCGAAGCTCGAGCATACTCGGCTCTACATCACTGAGGGAAAATGGAGTGCTCTAGGGTGTACAGAAATGACTGCATCGCTGGGGATAACACGGTTGGTGAACAGGGTGCGAGATACTATCGAGGTTTCAGGTTAGTACACTGGCATTGGTGATGGAGAATTGACCTTGGCTTTCAAGCTCAAGAGCGGGATAAAGGGGCGGACGATGCGTGGATTGGGGTGACGGGTGGAGAAACTGACGAGCCAGGGTGGGCGGAATTGAAATCAAGCATAGCGGAGTTTGAATCTTGACATTTGTCGCACCACACACGCTACCGAGGTTAGGATGGAAAGACTTGTACTGAAGCCTACAAAAAGATTGGTGAGATCTAGACGCGAATCATTGTCATTGGGGTGCCGGGATACGGGTGGCGATCTGGGAATTGGCTACTGAGCGACCCTACACGGGCGGCTTATGTAATGGAAATTACATGGTGGAGAATTGAGGTGCCGCGACGACGGATGGCGATCCGGGAACTGGCTACTGAGCGACTCTACACGGGCGGCCCACGTCATGGAAATCACAAAGAACCAGCTTTGAACAGCGGGCACGTTCCACATTTTCACAGGCTGGTAAACAAAGGCGCATAAGAGTGAACGGGCCCGGTGTTCAAAACTGGTTCTGTCTTTTTGACGCATCACATGGCCCGCCCGTGTAGGGTCGCTCAGCACCCAGTTCCCGGATAGCCTCCCGCGTCCCGGCACCCCGATGTACAACGATTCTCCTCCGATCTTTAGTTCCATTACATGGGCCGCCCGTGTAGGGTCGCTAGTAGCCAGTTCCCGGATCGCCTTCCCGCGTCCCGGCACCTCAACGCGCAACGATTTGCCTCCAGATCGCCGTGCCTTAGACTCCAAACCTCCATTCAAGTCTTTCCGTTCGTCCTTTGCGTTTTCAAAATCGCGCCCCGCCCTTTCATCGTTTGCAAACCTGTTGGCTGCCGATGTTACTAAGCGGGCTTGCTCCACACGAAACAGCAATTCCCATGTGGACTTCTTATCCGAGCTCAGTTAATCCATATGCGGCTTAGCGTGCCTAGGGCCGCGCGCTGCAGCTGGAGACTTCTGTTGTGGCTCACCGAACCGAGGGCCTGTTTGCCCCCCGTATTGTTATAAAAGGAACTCCCTCCTTCCCAATCTCAGAGCGACTACCCAATCCTCCTTCAGTCTCTATAAGGAGCTCGTTGGCTCAGTTCCATCCTTTGGTACTAGTGCAACTGTGCGCTTCCATTCTGCCCAAAATCGACGCCGTCCCTCTGCACATCTCGCATACACTTCCACCTCGCTTCGAAAGACGACCCGACTGATGAGCTGCAGGTCCAAATTTGACTCTCGAGACCTTAACCCTGCTGTGTTGGTATGCCGATGGCCATAGTCACCACACATGCGACGATCGCTGACGGACACATATAAAGCACGAGGCACTTCAATCGCAGTCGGACTATTTCATCTCAAAGCACCGAATCAAGGTTCGGGAAACAACGCTTGGTGTTGGAGGGTTTGCAACGGGCAGACTCGGACACCTATGGTCTGGTTCCTGGATGTGGTTTCTAGAGACTCCAGCGACTGTCGCGGTAAAGGAACTCCGAACAGCGGCGCTCAAGGGAGAGGAGTTGAGGATTGCATTTGTGAGCTATAGAGCTCTCACTAGTCGGCAGAATTGATCGTTAACTTGCTATTCGGTTGTGACGCTAAGCGGCTGGCAAGGGAGATGAAAGTATGGGCATCCTGCAAGCATGAAAACGTCCTAGAGTTTTGGGGATATCATCTAAGCAAGGACTTCAGACAAGCCTATCTGATATCCCCGTACATGAAGAATGGTAATATAACAGAGTACCTAGCACAGAAAGCACCACCTTTGAAGCGACGACTAGAGTTGGTATGCGGTTTTGAATTCACCGTTCATGTAATTATATGACTAAAAATACCCCAGGTTCGGGATACCGCTAGAGGGCTTCGTTACCTCCATTCGCGAGACCCCCCGATCGTACACAGGGACCTGAAGCCGGTACGTCGTCCAACGCACATAGAACTCTCCATTTATTGGAATTAGCCGCAAACATGCCATCCCCATCGGCCTGATCTCGAGCTAACGGGTCCACTCTTCAACTCCGTGGCCTGGATACAGCCGAACGTGCTCATCAACGACGAGGGCAAAGCATTGCTTTCCGATTTCGGTCTCGCCGAGGCAATGGGTGAAAACTCCACTGGACTAAATACAAGCAACGGCTTCAAAGGTACCATCCGATACTGCAGCCCCGAGGTCTGTCAGGGAAGCCCGCCCCAACGCGCAAGCGATATTTGGGCTTGGGGATGTCTTGCACTGGAGGTGACCCACAATGGGAGCTAGAACATACCTCTCGCTGTTGACTGACTAGTGGATAACCCTTCGACAGATACTCACAGGCCGGCGGCCATATCATGACCGGAACGATACTCAAGTTCTACTTCTGCTTTTTGGGTCCAGTCGTCGTCGCCGAACGCCGGAGCCGTCGGATACATCGGCTCTCCCTTTCATTTGCTTACAATTGCTTCGGGATTGCTGGGTTTTTGACCCTCATCAAAGGTCCAATATCGAGTGCTGCTCAGTTCAACTCGAGATAATCATCCAGGTACAATATTCCCGCTTTTGTTTCTCAGATAGGCTTCGCTAATATTTTTCAACATACTCGCTGAAGCTCTTATCGCTCAATTTCATTTTGGCCGGGGCTTTGTCGTTTAACGAAACATGATGAGGTCGCCGAGCCCCCGCCACAAGAGCGATCTCAAGAAGCCGTCAGGTTTACGGTGAAGGGAACTCCTATCTCTTACTGGGATGATTCTGTAGTGAGAACCCACGCGTTTGGGTAGCCGAGCCATTCCTATTCACCTGTTACTCCCGAGCATGTAGCTCACAGGATGAACCGGCTATCGACACTCAGACATGACGTCATGTTATATTCCACCCATTAGAACTTCGGCGACACCGCCTTTGATATATCTGTCCATCTACGACCAACGTAAACTTGCTGGAATATGTGGGAGCCTGGAGGAAACCCACTAGGATTTGGAGGGCGACTGTAGACGGTACGCCTGTGTCCTCTCGCTAGGTCACTCTGCTGATGGACTCTAACTACGATAGAGATCCTTGATATGCTGAAAAGTCTCCGACATCTTATTTCCTCTTACGTGGTAAACGCGTACGGTGCTCAGAGTCCTGTTAGTACGTCCGTCCATTGCTCTGGAATGCCTGGTTGACATAGTCGCGTCATTATCTTATGGTTTATGATTGCATTGCTGTCAACTAGTGGACCGTATGGGCCGCCGGTGGGGGAAGGCAGCACTTTCTGATATCAGCTTGGATTGGCAAAAAGGCGAGGGCGGATTTGCTTAGCTCCGCCCGTCTCGCAATCCTCAGGCGCAGCCCAGAAGTCATCAAGATTCTAGTATCACTCCAAGTTAGGATCTATTCTTGTAGAAGTTCTGTAGGTGCTGTCATATTTTGCTTTATGATCGGATCATTACCGACTGTGCTCCGCAAGATCGACGTCTGCCCAATGCCGTCCGCACTTCTCACGTCCATCATTTGCAATTCTATCAAGCCTGAGAATCAGAAAACGCTCAAGATAGACCCCACCTTCCTCCGTCGCAAAGTACTTCCGAGCCGGATTTTGTAGTAAGCGGGGCTTGAATTATGGGGGTGATTTTGTAACGAAGTACTAGGCTAGACGTATAAATTCGAAATTCCGAGTCCCTTGTAAGGGAGCTCGAAAGTGACTTTTGTTGGGTCTGGTGAAGTAGGATATGTAGCACAAGTAGATATCCCCGAGATATGCAGTGTCTGGGACCGGGGGACGCACATGTGTCAAGGGAGACTGAAATACTTGAGGAGAGGCGAACGCTTGGTTGGATGTAAAACAGGTGCGGTCGGACGCGCGGGTGAGGACCTAGGGAAGTACGCATATGGTGTCGGCTATGGGATGAATCTTGAGAGACCTAGCTGAAAACCGGAGAGAAGAGTGTTGGCACTTCGTAGGTGTTGGTGACCGGCTTCAATTTGTGGGGTGAAGAAAGCGATAAGGGGTGGACGGGATTGAAATCGCGCCGGGCGGACTTTGAATTTTCACATTTGGTCAGCCCACACTCACCTTTCAGGCTCACAGCCCCTCTGGTAGAATATCAACAATGTTCCACGTGCTTGTCAGGCTTTTTAATATAGAGAAAACAAGAGCTCAGACCTATCGATATTCGAAGCGGAGTTCAATTTCATGTTTTGCCCGCGGCGCTCACAAACCATTTACAGTTCCCAAATTTGGCTTTTCGCGCCCGCTTAAATTTACTTTTCGTAATCTCGATAATCAAGTATTTTCCTGCGGGGAGCTGGCTCCCGTACAAGATAGTCGTCTCCCAACGCGCTTTTCATTAACGTTGTGGGCCAGACGAGGACTCCATCACTCCAGGCCCAGTTTCCCTTTCCCAACCTCTACTGCGATCCTTTGCGAGTACTTATTATTGAGAACTTGAGCTGTCTAATTTATGAGGAAGACTAAGTCGTGGCTCATGGATGGTTCAAATTATGGAGCCCGAGCCCGAGCTCTCGAGTATTGGTGGACGGATCGGGGAACGGGCGAAGGGGTCATATAGAACAATGGGGGGCCTGTGCCAGGAGCGGAGACTACTTAGTTTGCTCCGCGGCAGCAAATGCGTCTCCGGAACTGATCTTGCCCTCCTTGGTTAGGAAAGGATTTCCTCCCCTTGCGACATTATAGTATTTCGATCACGAGTGACAGGCTTGCTCCACCGTCAACCTGATTGAACGAGAGGTATTTACGGGCCCATTTGAACGCATATAGAAGTATTGGCTTTTATTTCGTCCCATCGCCAATGTCCCGTCAGGTAGGGGATCGGTTGGGGTAACGATTGGACTCTGGGCGCTTTTCATAGCCTTCCACCCCGGCACAAATAGGGGACTTTAATTGATCATAGTATCAGATCCAAGTAGCAAGACCACCTTCATGGAAAACTCGAACTCTAAATCCCTATCAGAATAAAGCTTGTCTGATTGCTGAACGAGCGCTCAAAGGCAATTCGAGCAAACCCGACGGGACGTTTGTCGCAGACCTTGCGCTCCCACCCCGGTAATTCCTTCCAGATTGTCGGGACGAAGCGATACCCACCGCCGGAAAACGGTAGTGAATGTAAAAGCCGGGAAGATCCCGAATCTCCTGTCGGCGATGGCGAGTAGGAGGCTAGATTGGGCAGATGGGTTGGGCGCTTTTGGGAAGGACATCATCGCGGTTGAGCCGCACAGCGGAGGACGAAGCACACGGCGTTGAAAGCACCAGGTTGGGAGGTCAGGTTTAAACAGCTTGCCCGAACGGCTAGGATGCGTTCAAGAAGTAGGTCTCCTATTGGGGCTCCTCGCTCACATGCATTGACGGTGCTACATCTGGTGTCCATAAGTTGGTTTGCGGAGGGCTAGCGCGGTGCTGCGGATAGCATAAATGCAAGAAGTCTAACGTATGAGGGGTTCACGCCTCGTTTGGGAAAAGCGGAATCCTCCGGGAGGGAGAGAGATGAATGCCTGGCCGGCGGCGAAGTGTGGGTGAACGCGGTCGGACTGTGCGTTGGGATCCGGGATTAGTCCGTTAATGGCGTCGGTGATGAGGACAATTGGGTCGATCTTGCGCGCCAAGCTAACAGCCTGGGATAAGAGTATAGATGTTTGCAACGAGTAAATTTGCAGGGTGAAGAGCCCTGGGTGGCCATGGTGGGTCTAGATTGAAATCGCGCGCGGAGCGGACTCTGAATTTTGACCTATCAGTTTCAACACTCGTCCATCCTTAACGATCTTCCCGAAAACACGATCGCCTGGCTCTCTGCACTCATCATCCCCGTATACTCAATTATTCTCACTGCTTAGAGGGAACCCAAGTTGAGATACTCGCCTCTCGCTGTGCTGCGTGGTTGCTCAGAGAGCTGGACTGACGGTTGGCGTCGCCGCCGGAGGTGGTCCCGAGTGAGATCCAAAAATAGACCCTGCGTTCCTTTCCAAGATATAAAACTTCAGATCACACATGAGCAAGGTAAACCGAAATTCCTCACAGCATGATAAGGATTGATTTCAATCGTGAGTGAGCACGACAGTGCCGGGTTCAAAAGCAAGACCACCGCGATGCGAGGCTCTGAGTGCGACTCCGAATAGAACTATGATCGTCTGATTGGGAATCGGGCGCTTACAGGGACCTCGGGGGAATACGATTGGCACGTTTTCGCCGACCTTGCGTTCCCACCTTAATAATGCCGCCCGGATTGTCGGGACGAGTCTATGTCCATATAACGAACCAGATTCTATCCGCCTACACTGAACTCAAGCTCAAGCCTTCTACGTACAGACCGCTACAACATGGCAGCCACCGGACTTTATCTGAGCGCCACCGCGCTACCATCTACACCATCCCGTCCACCCAGCCGGGCCAGTCAAGCCCCTATTCAGAGTCGAAATAAATGGGAGAATATTGTTGAGATCCACGCTAATATTCTCTCAGTCTTGAAGGTACGATGTCCTTTTCCCTCAGCTTTACGGAAGCTAAATCGTCTCGCAGAACACCCATTGGCCACACCATTCCGAAGACAGCGTAAAAAGCCTTATCACCGTTATTAAACAGATCCCGATGGCGAAAAGCCCATCCCAAGGCGATGCGACACACGAGTTCGCCGATGCGGACCAACTCACCTCGTATGTCGCCCGCCCTTGTCTGTGAGATGGGCTCCGAACTTACTCGCTCGACCAGTGCGTTGGAGAGCGTCAGGACCAAGTTGAACGCCGCCTCCGCGAGGCATGGGGCCAGCACTAAGACCACGGCATTTTTTCACCATAGCGAAGCGTGTAACCAAGTGCTGAATACCTGTCGCAAAAACGTTGCGGATGTACTAAGAACACTTCGCGTGAGTCTGCCGTAGGATTGCCTGGGATTTTTATGCTTAATTATTGCCGTACTTCCCGCAGAACGTCACGAGTCATGTCCTGGTGGAACGTGAGTATTATTGCTGCACGATGTTCGCCGATCCTAATTCTTCAAAATATCTATATAGCAGAGACCGCACCACTTGACGAAAACCAAGCTCATCGGACTCCGTCAACACTCGGGAAAGAAGCCTCACTCGACAACACTGGACAACGTCCCGACACAATCTCCAGGTCTAACCAACAAAGTGACAATACGCCCGAGGCGGCCTCGACGCTAAACGGGGAGTCGGCCGTCAAAAATGATTCAAGTGCCCCCAGCCCACGAAGCGAGGAACCCTTGGACCAGGCGAACAAGACTTTCAAGGGGGTAGAAATGGTCTCTGGAAGTCTTCCTATCATCGGAAGCTACGTCGGAGCGGCCGCAAGGGTAGGGATTGCGTGTGTCGAAATTGCACAGGTGCGGGGTATTCCTGAAGCTCGAAGCTGAAGCGTACTGAAACGCGCGTGTGTAGCTTATGGACAGCACCGAAGACGAGGCGAAAATGCTCCAGGATCGCATGACTCGACTGTCCGAGATTTTGAGACCGTTTGAGGATCGATTCGCGGACAACGACCAACTCGGGTCAACGAAAGTCATTGAACATCTACAAAAGTTGGTTCTCTTCTCGTTTATACTGGCTACGAAGAGTTTCTAACTCCGACTTTGAAGGGAGCTTCAAGGGATTCAGGAGGAGATCAAAGTGTTGAATTCCTCTTCAACCGCTGAGAAGATGTGGCCCTGGAGTAATCACGCCGACAGCCTGAAGACATTTCAAGAGAATATTCGCGTCGCACTGGAAAAGCTACAGGTTTGGGGATCGTCTATCGCCTTGGTTCCGCCGATAGCTCACGTCTGATATCATTAGCTCCTCATCAGCTTGCGAACCTCGGACCTAATAGCCGAAATATGTGAGTTCAATTACTCGGGGACGACAAGTTTCTGTGACTCACATTCTGGGGCACAGCAAGCAGCCAAATACGCGAGGAGAACGACCGTCTTCTTAACCTGCTCGGAGACGCAAATCATGGAGCCCAAGGGCATGCGATTGGAGAGGACATTTGCCTTCCGGGGACACGAGTCGCGATCCTCGAGCGGGTCGACAACTGGATTCGAGGCGGAAAGGACTCGAAGCAGGTTTTCTGGATTCTCGGGATGGCTGGGAGAGGCAAATCCACCTTGGCCTCCACCATCGCGTACAGATGGCAGAACAGGGCCTCTTGTGCCATCTTCCATTTCCGTCGAGATCACGCAGACGTTCAAAAACGTCTCATCTGCGCTCTCTCACGCCAGCTTGGAACCTGCACGGCTTCGTCAGTCAAGCACGCTATCCTGGAGAGCATTCGGGAGAACAAAGATATCGCCCAGGCGCGTTTGGAGACCCAATTCCAATTCCTTGTCGGCACGCTGAGAAAGCTCGAGCACCCAACACCCATAATACTCATCGTTGACGCGCTCGACGAGTGCGAGGAGGTTAAATATGCCGTCAGTTTTGTTCGACTCATTCATCGGAACGCCGGTTTGCTGCCTCCCGAAGTCAAAATTCTCCTCACCTGCCGGTCAGAAGCCCCACTCCTCCTTGCCCTGAGACGACCTGAATGGGAGGAAGAGAGCCTAGACTTGGAGAACAATATTGACGAGAGCGATACAAGGCTGTTCATGGAATACGAGCTCTCCCGGATCAGGGAGGACCACGACCTTCCTGAAGCTTGGCCACCCCAAGCCGCCATCCAAACCCTTGTAGAGCGATCCCAACGGCTCTTCCAGTGGTCCCGCACGGCTGTCAAGTATATTGCGGACGGATCACCAAAGTATAGGCTGGACGAGCTATTGGCATTACCTTCGATCAACGATGGGCTAGACGGGCTGTACAAGCCGATCCTGTCCAAGGCCTATGAGAAATTGAAGAAGAGCCGAGCTAAGACTCAGCTGCTTCTGGACATAATTGGAATCCTGGTTGTGGCGCCGCATCCCATTTCCATCGACATCATTTCCTACCTGTACTCCGATTACGACGGTCTTCGGGACCAACCCGCAAATGACAGGGCGCATTATCTTGGGGAGGAAGTCCTGGCAGATCTTTCATCCCTTCTCTCTCTGCCAAACTCGTCTGATCAGTACATTCGACTTGGGCACACGTCACTTAGAGACCTCCTGGTTAGCGGCGATCGATGCGGCGAACAACCTTACTTCATCGACGTTGATGGTTATCACTGCCTCCTCGCAAACAAATGCCTCCGTCTCATGCTACGAGATCTAAACAAGAATATTTGCAATCTGTCTGACCTATCAAAGCCCAACACGGAAATCCAGGAATTGGTCTCGCAATATGTGCCCAAAGGTCTTCAGTATTGTTGTCACTCCTGGTCGATCCATCTCTGTGCTTCCTCCCCAAAACATGACCCTCAACCGGACTCGAAAGGAGACCTTCTAATGGACTTCGAGAGGTTCAGCAAGGAAAAAATATTGGGATGGATGGAGGTCATGTCCTTGACTGGCAAAATCAAGCAGTCGAGTGTGATGGCGAAGCAAACCAGGCTGTGGCTTCAGGTGAGGCTATCAATTGCAACACAATTGACCGACGTTATTCACATCCTGAGGATACACAGCAATCTTCTGCCGACCCAAGATACACCATCCTTGCAACACTATGGAACGATACCTATAGGCTCATCATCGAGTTCCAAGATCGTCTTACCTTCGGAGCTCTTCATGTTTACGCAAGCGCAATTTCATTCTGTCCGACAGAAACCAAGTTATGGGAGTACTATGGTGGTGATGTCAGCATCGATTTCATCCATAGCCAGCCAAGACGTGAATGGTCCAGTGTTCTTTGGTCAACATCAATAGCAAACGGGGTTAACTCGGTAGCATATTCTCCCGATGGCAGGACTATTGCTTCCGGGGGCAACGATTGCGCCGTGCATTTATGGGATGCGGAGACCGGGTTGTCTGTTGGGAAGCAGTTCGAGGGTCACACCGGAGTTGTCACTTCCGTCGCTTTCTCCCCTGATGGTATGTGGATTGCCTCAGGATCCTTCGATGATACTATCCGTATCTGGGATGTGGAGACCGGCTTAGGTGTCAGCGGGGCGCTCTACGCGCTACCCCAGGTTGAGAAACGATATATCCTATCTGTTGCCTTCTCGCCAGATGGCAAGAAGATAGCGGGCGGCTATTCGGACAATACCATACGTTTGTGGGATGCCGAAGTTCGGGAACCCATTGGTTCATTGTTGGAGGGCCACGCCGAACAGGTCACTACCGTCGCTTTCTCGCCCGATGGTGAAAGGCTTGCATCTGGCTCTTACGATAAGACCGTCCGCCTATGGGATACCAAAACCGGACTTCCAATCGGAGAGCCATCCGAGATGCCAAGCTGCGTTTGGTGCATCGTTTTCTCCCCAGATGGAAGGAAGCTAGCGTGCACTGGTGGGAGCTCCCTCACTGTTCTCGATGTCAATGGAGGACTGTCGATAGCTGGAGCACTTGAAGCACATGATGACCTTCTGCTATCAATTGCATTCTCACCTGATGGAAAGACTATAGGAGCCGGGGGTCGTGGATCGGAAATACTATTGTGCGATGTTGAAACCCGAGTCGCGGTCGGACAACCACTGAAAGGGCACGCTGACCCAGTCCGATCTATAGCTTTTTCACCTGATGGGAGAAATATTATTTCTGCATCATACGATGAAACCATCCGGATGTGGGATCTTGGTTTAGCATTGTCAGCGGAGATGCCATCAGGAGAATATGTCCGAGAAGCCATCTCAATTGCCATTTCACCGGATAGTAAGAAGATTGCAACCGGATCTAATCAAGGCACCATCCTATTGTGGGATGCTATAACTGGGCTTCCAGTCGAGGTGCTCTGGGAAGGTGATGGGGAGAGGGTCAACCGCTTAGATTGGTCACTGCGGTAGACCGGACGTCCCCTGACCACGACCTCCACAGTTCTGCCCATTCCCCCTCTATAAACGCCTCCAAATTACTATATTCTATGTAATATAGTAATATAATAATAACATATGTATTTTGATAGACTAAGTCGGGTTAAGTACTCTATTGAGAAACCCCTTCCCGGGTGCATGAGGGCTGTTCCGATCAGAACAGGGCTTACCTAAGATGAAGTGTATCGTCAGAGCCAAAGAAGACCTCATTTTACACTGGGCGCCGAAGTGGAAGCTCATTGGGCGCGGCCTGCTCGTCGTTATCGTCAGGGTTAGCCCCAGTATGACGACAATGCCCATTAAGATCATAGTCGACCGACTGCCAACATCTACTGCGATGTCACAGAGGATATGCAGTATCAAATTGGGCAACTGTTACCGTGGTAATCACATACAAGGGTTTGGGTTACGATGCCTGTTGTCACTACCGAAAGAGACTCGTGTTACGTGCCATCAGGTTTGAAAGCGCGTCAACTGCCTGCTTTTCGTGGCTAGTCTGCGAACGACACTTGCATAGTCACCAATAAGCACGCATGCTCACCAAGTAAGAGATAATATATGAAGCAAAGGTATAAAGCATCGATCCCGTTTATCTGTGTTTTCCGACTAGCTCCCTGGAGAGCTTCCAACACAGCCCAGAGGCAATGAATGCCCTGACGTTCCCGATTCTATGAACGAATGTTAACATCAAGCGGCCAGCGCCCCACCAAGAAACAAAAATGCTTACCAGAAGATGATGCCAAGCGAGTTTCCAGAACTTTCCACCGGGGCCACCGGAGGTTCCAAGGTTGCTCTTACTACCTCTGCGACGGTCAGCGGGGGTTGCGTCTGTGATGTTTTTGTTTGGCACATTCCCTGCCGGAGGGTCTCCCGCGTGTCCTTGACCCAGAACGCCTTTATGCGGCTCGAGGAAAGCGAATAATATCGACAAGAGTCCGAACTGAGGGGTGAGGGGTGGACGGGATTGAAATCGTGCTGAGCGGACTTTGAATTTTCACCTCTGGTAGCGCCGTACTCGCCTTTAGCTGACAACCCTTCTTGTGCAATATTTATGACGCTGCAGATAAGAGCGAAGGTGAGGATCTTGCTTTACTTAGGACTTGCAATTGGATGCATGATGTTATGGAGGTGAATTACGTCCCGTCGGTGACCGATTCTCGTGTGATGGACTCGAGCTCGTGGTCCAGAGAGGCAGCAAGCTTGTTGGGCCACGAAGTGCAAGCTTGTTGGGCCACGAAGTCAAGACTCCGGTCGGAATGCAATCAAGTGGAGCGATATGCAGAGTGGAGGGTACTGTCGGCATGCTGGGGTGGCCGGAGGACGGTGCTGAAGGGAAAGGCCGGAAAGTTGGAGGGGGCTGCGCCGTCGCTTGCGCGGGGTCGCGTATTGGAGGCTAAGTTGGGCAGTTGGGCGTGCCGAGGCGTGAGTAACGAACAGGAGCCGCAGTGGGAGACGAAGACGGCTGGGGGTTGAAGGGACGAAGAGAGAGTCCGTCCGAGGGAAGCTCCGAGGTGCTGGTACCATACATGGCAAATGGCGTAGGCTAGCACCACTGACCACAAGCGTCGCGCCTGCCCTTATATACATTAGAAAAACGAGAGCCAGACGCGATCTGGATTCCGTCAAGCTGGTATGAAGACGAATTCTAATTACGACTGACGAGCTTCTCTGCAATCAACGGAATTGATCGAAACTCAAGAGTTGTCCGGACCGATTGAACGTATACACAGCGTCGACATGTCCTTCGGCGGGCAATGTACGTCAGGGGCGGTCTTGGGTGAGAACACGAAGTTAACAGACCATTGTCGAAACTTGTCCCGTTCACCCTCACGGTATCAGATCCAAGCAGCAAGACCGCTTTGATTTGAGACACTGACTGCAACTCTGCATGATAATGAAGATAATCACTCGCTCGAGAGAACGCGGTTGGAACGTTTTCGGGGGACCCTGCGCTCTCGCCTCACTTAATTCTTCCCAGATCGTCGGGACGAGCTCACGTCTATATAAGAGACCAGAAGCTTCAAGCCCGCTCCCTCGTAACGGCTCTATACATGAGTAGCAACAAGCTGAATCTGGGTAAAGCGCTTGCGCTACCAACCGGATTATCCCGTCCGTCCAGCCGCACCAGCCAAGCGGCTCAAGCCCCTATTCAGAGTCAAAGTAAATGGGAAAAGATTGCGGAAACCCACGCCGCTATAGTTTCAGTCTTAGAGGTACGGCGGCTATAACTCTTCTCTACTAAAAGCTAAATCATCGCGCAGACCACACATTGGCCACGAAAGTCCGAAGACAGCGTCAAAAGTCTCATCACCGTCATTGAACAAGTCCCGATAGCGAAAGGCCCTTCCCAAGATGATCTGATCCATCAACCCGCCAATGTGGATCAACTCGCTTCGTAAGTCTTTCGTCTCCTGTGGGTGTCCTGTGGTTCGAGATAGTTTGCTCTACCCAGTGTGTTACAAACCGTCAAGACAAAGTTAGACGCCGCCGCGTCGAGGCACGGAGCCAGCACTAAGCCCTCAGCGTTTTTCCACCGAAGCGAAACGTGCAATCAAGTTCTGAATACCTGTCGCCAAGACATTGCGGACGCACTTAGAACACTTCATGTAAGTCCGTGGTACCACATGTCCAGGACGCCTACGCTTAACTATCGCCATACCTCTCGCAGACCACCGCGAGTGTCGACCAGATCGAACGTACGTGTGATTCATATACTAAGTTCTTCGATCCCAATGTCTCAAACCTCTGCAAAACAGAATCCGGACAGCCTGACGAAACCCAAGCTCACCCGACCCCATCCGTCCCCGATCAAGAAAGCGAGCCCGCCGACGCAGAAGAACGACCCGATGCAATTGACAGGTCCGACCAACAAACCATCAACCCGTCCGAAGCAGCTTCGGCCGTCGATGAGGGGTCGGCCACCAACAGCGCGCGGCGCAAAGAACGTCTGGACTGGGCGAACAGGACCTTCAAAGGAGTAGAAATTGTATCCGGAAGTCTTCCTATCATTGGGAGTTACGTCGGAGCCGCCGCCAAGGTTGGAGTGGCTTGTGTCGAACTTGCGCAGGTGCGAGATCATTTCCTTTTACAAAATCGAAGCCGGATGTGCTGATGCTCGTTTTGCTTAGCTAATGGACAGAAACGAAGGGGACGCGAAAATGCTCGAGGCCCGCACTGCTCGACTGTCCGAGATTTTGAGACCGTTTGAGGGTCGATTCCCAAAGGACGACCAAACGAAGCTCGTTGGAGAGTTGAACAAGTTCGTCATTTCGCTTGACCCTCGGAGGCCATCATTTTCTGACGTCCCCGACGAAGAGAGCTTCAAACCATTCAAGAGCAAATAAAAGTGTTGAATTCTTCTTCGACCTTTCAGAAGATGTGGTCTTCGAGCGATCATGCCGACAGCCTCAAGGAATTTCAGGGGAAGATTCGCGTCGCACTGGAAGAACTGCAGGTTTGTGGACCACTCCTCACGCGCCGGGTTCCGAGCTCACGTTTGATATCGTAAGCTGCTCGTCAATCTGAGAACCTCGGACCTAATCGCCGAAATATGTGAGTCTGCGGGGTGTGGAAACAAGGATCTATGGCACTCACATTCTCGACTGTAGCGAATAGCCAATTGCTCGAGGAGAACGATCGTCTCCTCAATTTACTGGGAGACGCCAATCACGGAGCTCAAGGCCATGCAATTGGAGACGTAATTTGCCTTCCGGGGACACGGGTCGCGATCCTCGAGCGGATAGAGAATTGGATTCGAGGAGGAAAGGACTCGAAGCAAGTCTTCTGGATCCTCGGAATGGCTGGGCGAGGTAAATCCACCTTGGCCTCTACCGTCGCGTACCGATGGCAAAACCGGGCCTCTTGTGCAATCTTCCATTTCCGTCGAGGTCAGACCGAGTTGCAAAAAAGACTCATCTGCGCTCTCGCGCGCCAACTCGG
>KN822950.1:38353-57919 GCA_000827465.1 Tulasnella calospora MUT 4182
GGCGAAGCCACCAGGATAGCCTCTCCCAGCTTGCCATGACTGGTCAGCAAGTGGAGCAAAAGTTAGTTGGCGCAGCTGCACCTACCAGTGAGAATGGTACCCATTGACTAACCGCCCAACTGAACCCGGTCAGGGTGATGAGTGCGCTTGCGTTATCAACCGAGGTCGAGAAACTGAAACGGGAACATCGTGATTACGTCAGAGCCAGACCCTTTGCTGACGAGACGACGACAATATCACTCACTACGTCAATCCCATAGTGATAGCGAACAAAAGGTGAGAGACCATCCAGAGGGTGGCCAAATGGATCTTCATGCTCTTCAACCACTGGAACACCCGTGCCCACGAATCGTCCTTTTTTCTATTTCGTCCACTTCCATTCGCCCATGGTTTCTCGTCTTCGTCCTCAGAGAAGGAGCTCTGGTAGACTATAAACGGGAGCAATATGCTGGATCCAAGCGAAAGTATGGAGCTCCATAGGAGGGCACGTGAGCCAGCACGGGTTGCATCGGCTTGGAGTGTTGGGTCGTCGGGGGATAGCGAAGGGTCCTTGGCGAGCATTTCACGAGTGTATATCTCCCCAACCCAGACAGTTGAGAAGAAGAGGACCGGGAACCACGCGATCCAGGAACTGTAATTAGGCATTCCGGTAGGTTAGAAGTCTCGAGAGTTTCACCAGGCGGGATCGAGACATACAAGAACTGCACGATACACTGCAAACTATTCATTAGTCTCCGTGCAGACGAGGTTAAACACTTGGGTACTCACAATTTGAAGTATAACGCGGGGTAAGGTGAGTATGTTATTCCAAATGTCTTTGAAGATACTGATGAGGCTGCCTCTTCCCTGACTATACGAATAAATTAGCATTTACCATGAGCTAAGGGATAGTGTCATTTACCCGTCAGCCTCCTTGACCAGAACTTTTTCAGTTACGCCCGCAGAAGTAATGCCTTGGGTCACCATGAGGAAGATGCTCGTGATGACAGACAGGACTTGCAACTGCGTTTTGCCCATCCAGGGTATTGCCTTAGGCAGGTCGATATTGCCACTATAGGTGTGCAATGGTCAAGACATGTCGTTGGAGCAAGAACACTGCCCTACGCACACGAAAAACCCAGCAACACTGCCAAGACCAAACATCCGCCCCGCCCAAGCGTTGCCAACTTCTTGCTCCGAAGGTGGAAGGAGGTCAACGAGGATGGCTCGGTCAGCTGCCTGAACTTACAGAAGCATGGTGGGGTTAGATTGACACAAGCTGGGAGAGATTTACAAGGGGACTAACCTGCATTAATGGAGAAGTCGATGCAATATATAGACCACACGGCGAATGCAATAGTCAACAGGTCGTTCTGAGGAATACTGTCAGCTCATGCGGTCCTTAGATCAGACAAGATAGATAGGACGTACTGCTCGTGTTTCAGCAGTAGTAAATAAACCCGAAAACCAGCGGGTGAAACCAAGGAGAATGATGGCGCCTACGCAGAACAAGGAGCCGCCCAACATATAAGGTCGTCTTCGCCCAAAGCGAGATTTGGAATGGTCGGCTAGTACTCCAATCAAGGGTTGAACAATAAGGCCACTGAGGGGTCCTGCAACGAACACGATCGACATGAGGGACTTGGAAAGCCCGAGCGACAACAGGTACGGTGATGCTATAGCACAGCAGGCCAGGACAGAGTCGTTAGACACACTTCAGGCCAGTCTGAGGATGTTCGCACTTACCGTATCCCATTTCCACACTCCATACTATCTGAAGACCCAACATTCCTATCGTGAGGAGCGGCATACGTGCACATCTTGGACCCTTAACGCGAGCGACCCCAGACCATGTCGCATTCGCCGATGAAGAAGAGGAAGACGGGAGACCAGAGAAGCCGGCCATTCAGGGATCGTCAACGCTTCAAGTTGCCTGATGCAAGGCGAGGCTGGTGTCTGTGGGGAATGGCTGGTATTGTTTGACGGTGGGTCAGGACGACGTTGCAATCTGGACCTTTCCCAGTTGCGTAGCGTCGATGTTCGTTTTCTACTATCTGCTGCGCTCCACGTCCAAGCCCCGGTCCGAGAATTTCACCCATTTGCCCATTTGTACGGCGACAATTGTTCTCTGATGATGAGTTCCGGCTTAGAGTTGCTTTTGGGAGCCATTGTTGTTCCCCAGGTCTTCGAGAGGCATTACGTCACAAGCTTGAGACTCAGTCCAAGGATCGCAGTGCAGCTTCAACTCTTATTATATCGGCGGCACGGCATCCCAGTAACTGTCAGGAACTCTAAGGTACGGTGTTTCCTACAGTCGTTTATCGTACACAAACGAAAATTACCCCAATCGTGTCGCTAGTCTGCGAAGTCAGGTGAGAGTGCTGGCTTGAGCCACCTCAAGTCCTCGGTACCCAGGACATGCGTTAGCACTGCCTTTGCTACCTCATACACCTCATTCATACCCCGCAGCCAATCCTTCACCCCTATCTCTTTCCTACAAACAAAGCATAGGTCATTTCCTTCTTCTGCAGCTTCCACGAGTATTTGACTAATGATTGTCCCCTCCGTGTCGTCTTCGAGCCGACCGCCTCGCACCCAGAACCAAGCCTCCGTGAGAGTCTTTTGGCAACTCTTTCTAGTGCACCCCGACCCCAAACCGAGAAATTCTTCCGACTCAAGGACCTGCTGTCGGTGGATGGAGACCTCGTTCCGCGCCAAACAGATGATGGAGGTCGCTCTGGTACCTAGGACCCAAGCGTCCGCATCCGAAAGCGGAGCCGTCCGCAGAGCCAGATATAGATAGGCCTCGCGAACCCATTCCGTAAATTTGCATCTCCGTCCGAGACTAACTTTGTCGAGCGGGGTTAAGTAAAGCCTTTCTAGCCTGACTTTGCTCAGATAGCGGAGTTCATTTAAACCCCAATCACTGGCCAGCCCAAGAATAATCCTGATGTCCTTGTAGGAGAATCTCTCCAACGAACTAGATTGAGATTGTATATAAGACTTTCGTATGCAAGACGGGCCCTCTCGATTTACCTTTCTCGTAATGCATCGAGGAAGATGTCGAACTCGTCGGTCGTAACATCATCCAGTTGAAACGCGTTCCTCTTTAGCAAACGCCTAATCCCGGGAATTGTCCTACAGGGGTCTTCGTGGCCGATCCCTGGCGAGAAAACGAAAACACCGGCAAGAGTCTCGCTCAGCTCCGAGAGGTATTTCGAGTTTACGATCCATTTCTCGTTCTTGTCCTCGGACTAATAAATCAATATTAATCACGAAGTGCTTTCGCTGTGATCGATGACAACTCTGGCTCACATAGATGATTACTGTAGGCACTCGCGGATCTCTGATAAACTTCGACGTATAGACATTGTCGTCGCGCAGGAAATCCTTCAAGAAGTTTGAGTACCAAACATCGATACTTCCCGTATCATCATCGAACCCCAGGGCGTGATTCTGGTCAAATTCTGTCTCCCCCTCTAGCCCCCAGGTCGGGATTGGGATTGTTGACCTACTTCTCGCTATGCATGAATCTTGGTAAGGCGATTTGGTGCTGAAGCCTGAAGCAGGCTTGAAACCCCGCTACGTACTGTGGGGAGCAGATCCCATCCAAACTTTCCCTTTGCGAGGTATCCCAAGCTTTTTCATGGTCTGTTGAGAAGCTACCCATATTTGCAGTGGCTTTAGGTTCTGAATGAGCAAAACGACATGCGTCTCCATTACGACACCCTCTTCGAGATTGGTAGTACCAGCAGCGACCCTGTCTCTGCGCCGGCACTTCTTCTTCCACGGGTTCAAAGACGGGATCTGCGTCTGATCCAACGCCCATTGATGGATGATCTTGTTAGGAATGGGGTGATTACGGGAAGGTCAGGTTTGGGTAGTGTACATGCGGTGTTGGGGTATACGTAACATTACGGAGATAGGACTTTCCTTTTCGGCTTGAAGTGCCTCGTTGCTAAAGGCAGCCTGAGCTTTCACGGTGTTAGCGGTTATCACCGAAGAGTGTGCGCTTAGTGGAATTGCGCATCTACCGTCTTGACTCGCAATCAACAGGGTGACCAGCAGCGAAAAATACAGCACAAGGATACGTAACTCCGAGGGCCCTTGCTCGCTTTAACCTGGGACGAAGACGCTCACCAATCCAAGTTGTTTCCACGATGGACATCATCCGTATACATGATTTGCTATCAAGATAGATGGAGATATGCGGAATCCAAACTAAGTGATCCACGTGGCTGCGGTCTCTCCCAAGACCTGTTCTATAGCAGCCTCCGCGACGGCCGCTTCCACTTGCCGATCCTCCAGTGCCTTGGCAAGGGCTTCGTCCGAGGCACAGCTCTCGCAGAGTCCAGTCCCGCTCGATAACAGTTCGTCAAATAATACAGCGCTCACCGCCAGATTAGACAGTTCTGGAGAACCGCCGTTATCGAGGATTTTCACCCAAGCGTCTCGCAAAGCCTGACGGCACGAATTACGCTTGCATTTCCATTGCCGGACATCCGCAAATGGAAGAGCTCGTAGGCGTTGAATGAGTACCCGCTCCCTGGCACGGACAACGGCGGTAGTTGCTTTGGTACCAAGGGCCTTGATATCTTCCGTACTAAGAGGTTCGATGCGAGTTGCAAGGGCGAGGTACGCCTCTCGGATCCACTCCGGGTCCTTGCACCGCTTTGCTAAAGCAATTTTGTCCAATTCGGATAGGTTGAGAAGTTCTAGCCCGCGTCTCGCTCGGAGTCGAAGCTCGTCAAATCCCCAATCGCTTGCCAGACGCATGGCGACCCTGAGATCATCAGAAGAGAATCCAAAATTTGAACTGCAGATGAAAATGTTACCCAGGGCGTTCGGACAATAGCAGACTACGTACTGTGTGCGAAAGACAGTCAAGAAGGCATCAAAGTCATCGGCCCCAACACCGCGAAGTTGATACCCATCTCGACCATTGCCCATTCTGACCAAGCCCCGAACACTTTTGCAGGGATCGCGCGTTGTTCCATTCATACCTTGATCTGAGTAGGCGAAAACGGAAGCCAATAGTGGGGAACTCGGGGCAATTTCTGCGACATCAATAGTCCAAATTCGCTGCTCGTCTTGTGACTGACGTTGACGAAGAGTAAGGCCACTCCACACGCGAATGATTTGATTATTCGACACCACTTACTAGGATTGTTATGCTTCGAAGACCCCACGATGCCCCAGCATCCAGAGCAGGTTGGTAGGATGCTACCTCCGCCCGCGAGGTTGCACCCTCTAGTCCCGTAGAGGACGACTCTGGAGGGATGTAATCACCGTCTGTTATGGAAAACGCCGCGGGAGGTAATCAGAAGACTGTCTTATCGTCGAATTTGGTCTCAAACCTTCAGCAAAGGAGGCTGAGGAGGAGGAAGGCTGGGGTTTATCAGCCTCGGTAGAGCTATGACTGAATTTGCATGAATCCCCAAAGCGACATGATCCTACCATAACAAGTGGGTCACTAGGGATCAGGAGCGAGGCAACGGGAGGGCACCCAAACGTACCGTTCCACGTGAAGTATTTGCATGGCTGTGTTTTAGCCGCTAGGGCTGGGGTGTAAGGCTCTTCGACTTGGTCAGTCGTTTCCTCCCTAGGTTGTGGATCCACATGGATGAAGGTGCAAGCATCTCCTTTCAAACAGCCCTTGGGTGTTCCGTAGTGCCGACATCGGACTGTCTTGAACTTTCTGGGCCGTGTGGGAGGGGTAACCTGTGCCGTTTCGTCAATATCAGGGGTGTTCATGGTCCAATTTGACGAGGTTTGGAAGAATAAACTCACTATCCACCTAAGAGGTACTTTATAATTCGCGAGGCGGTCCTCGCAGAGTGGACTTGGAGGTCTCGATCGATTGCTATCAGATCGTCTCTTGTACACGTTTCGGAGGGCTCCTGGTTTCCTGAAGCGGAGAGGGCCCCTTCCCATATACATCTACTCTATTCTTGTCACGAAGACGGCACGGGTCCCGTGAACCTAGCTTGGATTAAGGGGAAAGAGGAACCATAACAACTAAGTGTCGAGGGCACACATCCCATGGCAAGTGTAACCACACAGTTATCGACTTGAGGCGTTCTGAACCACTCCCTGCAATCTGATAGCCAGACCATAGGGATACATACAACAAAATAAATATGCACAGATTGCACAATTTCCAGGACTTCCTACACTCCGAACTAACAAACAGCCGAGAGTTATGCAATTGATGAAGAATCCGCGTCGACTGAAGGATGGACCATATATAGGACTTGACTGGGATCCGCTTCACCGGGCATGTCGCCATCGGATGGAGCGAGTGATGATTGTGTATTCACACCGACTTCCAATAGATAATGATCCTTTGTGGAAGGGCACATAAGGGCCTGCCAGCACGAATGGCCACAGAGACAGGACTCACCGCAACAAGACGTTTCAAAACCTTTTCAAACACTCTCTGCTCGTACTCTAGGTCTTCCGGGGTTTCGATATCGCCTTCCATAGTCTCCAAGTACCAATCTACCAAGGCGTCGCGGTCCAACCCTGTGTTGGTCTCGCGTTCCACTTGTGCGAGATGAAGCACGACCATGCTTTGAATCTTGACGAACTTGTCGTGGGTGATCTTGAGCTTTTGCTTCGGTGGACGAGGGGCTGGGGTGGGAGTAGCAGGTCCGAGCATTTGGGCTGGCGCAGCGCTGGGATGGCTCGGTGTGGTGGGTGGTTGGGAGGTACTTGGAGCTGGTTGTAAAGAGTCCTCGGCCAAAGTGAGGTCATGACCATCTAGATCCATGTCATCCTGCTCCGTGGCGACAGCAGATTGGCCGTTTGCACCATTTGGCTGTGCATTGACTACTTCGTCGTCGTCGAGGTCTACATCGTCCGACTCCACATGAATGATCGACTGTCGCAACAGCTTGAATGCTTCTTCAACAAAAGCAGGCTGAACCTACGACAAAATGCAAGTCTTTCAATACAAGCATAGAATTACTCCAGGATTAGCTGACCTCGTTGGTGCAATTAGCTCTGGCGATGGCTTCACTAAGCCGAATCATGCTCTCTAGCTGACGGACGGTGATCCTATAGGAGTTCTTTCCAACACCTGTAGCATCGTCTTGGCGCAGTTGTCGATACTTATTGACTAGAATATCGATGGTTTCGCGAGTCAACTACAGAAGGGGGTCCGGTCAGACTCAACAGATTGTACGTCGGCATTGGGGTCAAATACCTTCGGATTGAAAGTCCGTGCAAACCGGATATACCTCTGCAGCTGCTCCGTACTGAACTCTGGGTCAATTGCCGCGTCTTGCAGTCGGTGCACATTGACGATATGCTCGGCTATGCGTTCGTCCGTTGCCTTATTGCATTCGTCCAGTACAACGAAGAACAGGTCGAAACGACTCATAATCGGTGCGCTCATGGCGACGTTGGCCTTCAGCGACTGCTTGCGGTTATAACGTCCACCAACAGGGTTGGCTGCCGCGAGAATGCTCGTTCGAGCGTTCAACGTGGCTTGAATGCCAGCCTTGGCAATGGAGATGGTTTGCTGTTCCATAGCTTCGTGGATAGCGACTTGGTCCGAAATGTCCATCTTGTCAAATTCGTCAATAGCGCAGATGCCGTTATCGGCAAGCATGAGAGCACCGGCTTCGATGGTAAACTCTCCGGTTTCTTCGTCCTTCACGACCGCAGCAGTTAAACCAGCCGCCGAAGACGCTTTGCCTGAGGTGTAGACCGCCCGAGGAACGAGAGAGCAGATATATCTGTCAAGGACAAGAGTCAGCATAATCTAGATCTTTGTGAATGGAAGGACCTACTTGAGAAATTGGGACTTGCTGACCGAAGGGTCACCGACGATGCAGATATTGATATCACCACGTAAATTCATCCCTTCTGGAGTCTGCTTATGCACACCGCCCATTAATTGTAGTAGCAGCCCCTTCTTGACGATTTCGTGCCCTGTAGAACATCTGTTATCCTGTGGGGACGAACATAGACTTTGAGCCGTGCTCACCGAAAACGGTGGGGGCAATGCTTGACACGAGTCTCGAGAAAATATGAGGAGTTTGCTGCATGACTAACAATTCCTCGCGCTCTTGAGGGGTGAGAGATTCCAGGAATTCATCTTGATCTTCACGCTCATCAACAAGGTCGCCCCGCATTGCTTTCGCAGTCTAGGGAGGGGATATTCAGTGATATGTGCTCCCCCAACGATGCTTGCAAAAACCCACCCGACCCTCAGAATCAGCTGCGTTGACCATGCAAGATAGGAAGGCGGTCTTGTATTGCAAGTCTCGTACCCCGAGGCTCTTCAAACCTGTCAATCCTTGACTGCCTAATCCTGCATCCACAGACCGTCCTCCACCGCCGAAGCCGGCGCCTCCTCTCGCAATTTCGGTCCCCATTCCTGGTGCTGCAAGTTGAGAGACGTCTGGAACGACGATGAAGGTACCGGTAAAGATGCATTTGTCTCCAGCCTTGGCCTGTTCAACCATCTCTGAGCGCAGGATGATGTCCAGACTATGTCAGGAAAAGCCTGTCAGTTGAGTGGATGTCGCTCGTTTCGTGAATCACTGACCTGCGAGGCATGCTACCTGTCGGGATCTCATTGGCGTTCTCCTGGATGCGCACTTTCTGCCAGTCAGTGAACTTGCTTGACTCGATATCCAATGTCCAGTCGGCCCGGTTGTTGCAATTAGGGTTCTGGCACATTCCCGGTTGGGTATACTTGAACTGCTGTTCTACATCCGTCACCCTTCCGCCGCATTCATCGCACACGAATGTTCCCCAGACAAGCTCTGGCCTGACTTCGGATGTCCTCGTTACCGTGCCAGACACACTCATCAATTGACCGATTTGAGAGGTTCGCAACTCGCGAATGGAAGAAACAACTGGCATCGAGTGGAAGGCGATATTGAAGTCACGCACTTGAAGGTTGGCAGCGTCGGCATCGTTTGAGGTGCTGTTAATATAAAGGTAGCTGGGTATGATTTCGGCGACTAGATTGCGGAGAGCACGTTGGAGGAAGGGAAGGAATCTATCGCAGGGAAGGTCTGATCAATCTCGATTCATAGACGAAGTAGGGTATGTTGTAGGATTGAGGTTTTGACTGACCGATAGTATTGCCCCTGGATTGCCTGCGCGAGGACGTCGTCGCGGTCCATAAGATGACCCCAGTCGACGAACAGCGTCGTAAGTTCTGCTGCTTGCATAGCCGCGATCTGCATTATATATGGTCGTTCGTCTTCCTCATCCATCACGTCGTCTCGGCCAGGCGTCGCGGGTAGGTCGACGCCCTCCTTAAAGCTATAAAACGCGAACTCTATGAGAGCAATCCCCATCACCAAGATATTCCCTCGCTCACTTTAACAAGAAGTTCTGAAACTCCTGCATAAGCTTCTCTCCTGTCGCGTCTCGCACTGGAGGAACATCTCCGGGCACTCGATGGCGGGTACCGCGCCGCCTGCCACCGCGTTGAACTCCATCCTCTTCAGCTTCGTCCATGCGGCCATTACGATCGCCTATAGTGAGAGGGTCTACCGCTCTTGGTGGTGCTTGAGGCGAGGATCTCGCTCCGATGGATGACATAGTAGTAGTGGTCGGGTTGTGGGTGGTAGCAGAAAGCAAATCGACGCGTCGCGCTGGTCCAGACGCGAATCAGGGATTTCAAAAACGCTAAGGTACCTCTTAGAGCCGGGAACAATTCCGCCCCGATCCGGTGAGCATAGATCACAGACTTGAAGGCGAGTTGATATAATCGCTAATACAGTAATACAGATCGGAAAGATGGATTATGCCTTTACTCGCTCTCATCCTCGTCGCTGTCTGCAGGAGGTTTGGACGGCCCTGCTTTATCGTCTTCGCTCTCATCATCATCTGAATCATCCGAATCGTCTTCGTCCATGGCGTCCTTTTTGTCGTTCTTGTGGGCTGAAGCCTTCCATGCACGGGCCATCTGGAGGAACTTGAACGCGTTGGGATTCTCCTCTTGGATATCGTCGTCAAACTTCCAAGCCCACACTTCCTCCATTCCACCAAGTTCTGATGGTTCCCATACAAGCTCCTTGTGAGGGTTGATACGGTTGACCTTTTCAAGGTCGTCGGCAGAGCCGTTCTCCTCCTCGAAAGGCTTCCATGAATTGAGTACAAGTTCGGCGCGCTGTCATATCAAGAGGTAGGGGAGTTAGTCGCAAGGCACCACGGCGAGGAGAGAGGAGATGGATTGCACGCACCTGTATCTTGACCTTTCGCAATCCCTCAATGTCATCAGCCAAGTCTGGTCGATTGCATTCGGCCTTGAAATGACGATATGCCCTTTCATACACAGCCCGGGCAGTCGCAGGATCGGGCGTATTCTCGTCGCTCTCCTCTTCCTCTTCCTCGTCGTCCCCGCCTCCCATCTTCGCCAGCTCGAACTTCGCATAGGCAAGCCAGATTTTGAGATGCTTGCTCTTCTCCAGCAAGCGTTCATACAAAGCACGGGTCCGTTCTCGCTCTCCTTCCTCGAATTCGAAATCGATATACGCCTTCCAAAGGAGCTCTGGCATGTCCAAAGCGGGCTGCGAAACCGCCAATTCAAAGATTGCGCGAGCCCGCTCGGTATCCCCGAGCATCATTTCGAGTTCCGCAAATTTGATCCAGGCGGTACAGTTCGTGGGATCAAACTACGACGAAGACTGGTAAGATCGCCTACTCATGCAGGTATCTCATAGTCCACTCACCTCGAGATACTTCTCGTAAAGTTTGCGCGCTCTATCGAATTCGTGCAGCTAAAATACAAAGTTTTGTGAGTGGATTAACCGACGGACGATGCGATTGTACCGTACCTCAAGCTCGAGCTGGATGTATCCCTTGAACAGGGCCTCCTTGGGACACAAACCAATGGCGGTTCCTAGAATTTTTCTTGCGGCCATCAAGTCCATTCGACGAATTTCGAAGCGAGCAAACAAAAGCCAAAGTTTGGCGAATGTGAATTGTTTATGAGGGACTTGTTCGATTGCGGTTTTGTAGATTTGCCGTGATCGATCAAAGTCCTGAAGGCAACGAGAATGGAATTGTCAGCATGGTAAAGCACTACCCAGAGAAAAATCGCACCTTGGTTTCGAGCTCTTCAAATAAGGCGTACTCCAGCCACAGGAAGATGTATCGCCGCCAGTGCCGCTTCTCTCCGCCAGGGGGTACATGGCTCACTGCTCTTTCGTAGACATCCCGCACTTTCTCCGGACTCGGATCCCCTCCTTCATCTAGATCAGTCTTGAAAGCGTCCTCTTCTAGTCGAACGTAGTCGAACCACACATCATAATTGAATGGGTCATTGTCTAGCTCCTCTTGATACTGTATTCGTCGCTTGCCGAGTACCGTCGACTCCACACCACTGCGGTCGCCATGTTGTTTCTCAAACTTGGTGTACGCAGCGTATAAAGCTGCAGACTTTGAGCGAGGGATTCGAGAAAGCGCGAACTGTTATTGAGAACTGTCAGCACTGAGCGTCATCGCAGACTAGAGAGGGGCTTACTTTATATATAACGCGAGCCCGCTCGAACTCCTTTTGCCGAGTCTCCATTTTGGCAAAGTTAGAGAAGACGGCCTGGGCCTTCTCGACCTGCTCTTCGTCGTCTCCGAAAAACTCCAACGCCATCTGGAAGACCTCCCGAGCCTTATCCATCTTGGCCCTCTCTTCCTCAAACTTTCCCCACTTCACCCAGACACGTGGTTCAGGCCTGACTGCCACCCATCGTTCATATATGGCTGAAGCGCGGTCCATTTCACCGTAACGTTCCTCCATTTTGATGTACGCTTGCCATGCCTTGTCTTCTGGCTCCCATTTCATCCACCGCTCAAAGACCTGTCGGGCTCCAGGAATGTTTTGAAGGAGCTCCTCTAGGTAGACGTATTTGTACCAGAGTTGGTTGATGCGAGGGAGGAGGGTCACTGCGCGATCGAAGAGGTTGCGAGCATGTTGGACGTTTCGAGCTTTCAACTCCTGTAGAGATACGTTCAGTCACAAAATCAAATGGCAAGGGTAGGCGACTAACCATCTCGGTATAGCTTAGCCAGAGACTTATGTCTCTCGGATCGATGTCCAACGCTCGCTCATACACGGATCGTGACCTGTCATATTCTCCTTGACTAGCTTCCCAAGAGGCATATGCCTGCCACTCCCGCATCTATACATGGGTAGAAGGGAGCTCGTGTAATCAGAGCACTGAACACAGTTCGACGAGCGGAACCGTCGCCATACCTTTCCTCTCGTTCGGCGAATCCGCTCCTCGAACTCTTTCCGCTTTCTTCCTCGATATTCATGAAGCTCTTCAAAATCTTCAATACGCTGCTTGGGGGCTTTGAACTGGACTTCCTGTCGTTCTTGAGCCTACGAACGCGGGTCGATCGTTAGTTTGTGTTTCCTAGTGTTAAGAACGCTGGCTGATTTACCTCGCGGAGGAGCTGCTCAGCAGTGATTTGAACGGCGGCGGGCGCCCTGTTTTTGACGCGCGGCGCGCCTCCGTCGACTCGACTGCTCATCTTGCGTTCTTGTCCTGGGTGTGCGGGCGGTGGAGAGGATGGGCCGAATTGAAATTCAGTTACCGAACGGCGGGAATGTCGACTCTTGCCAATCCCTTACCACCAAACCGGTCCTCCAAGTCGAGGCCCAACCCGTTAAGTAGAATATTTGGGTACATCACTACTCTCTTAGATTGCTGGGAAACGTCTCTAGGTAAACTCTTTGGACGCTCTTGAGGTTGATAGTAAGTCCATTCCTAAACGGTCTGCCCTTGAAGAGCCGTGACCGCGGGTCGTCGCTTACAGGACCGAACAAATTGTCAGACTTTTTTTAGAAAGATACAAATGGCAAGGGCTAGGCTGAAACTGGAACGTCCTGGATCGTTCGAGAAGCCAAACAGGAGAACGCGAAGGTACCTACTATACTGTACTACAACACATACAGACACTATCAATTCAACATAGACGACTTTAACACGATGACCGAATTCAAATGGAACATAGGTAATTGCATAGTCCCTCATGGGTTATGTCTGTATTGGGATCGAGCTCTTTCTGATGCCTTGACGAGAGACAACCAGACAACGTCAGCCCTGTCTTCTGACATATAGCGGTCTGAACGAGCTTACTTATGCAAGACGTGAATCCTGATTTTCGGTAGGTAATCAGGCTGAGGTATGCCCCAGCGTCCGAGTTGTCAGCCGACATGTCAAGGCACTCGCCAGCGCAGGGAGAGAAAGCACTCACAGGAGGTCCAAAATAGGTCGGGCAGAGCGCACAAGACACCTTTCTCAGAGCGTCATCCATGACGTTGAAGGCGTCGCCCCCCAAACCATTCATGCACTCGGCGCGGAAAGCCGCTTGAAGACCTTCCATCAGAATTCGGAAATACTCGTCATCTTGGCGAGCCGAGGGGGCACCGTCGCTCCAATCATGATCGTCGACAAGTAGGGATCCGTGAGCCCCGCTGAATGGGCCCCTTGCTGCCGTTGCCTCGTCGAACCACTTTCTGTGGCTCAAGTAATGCTCGACCTATGTTTACCGCCAGTGAGTGAAGCGGAAAGGGAGGATTCAGTCCACCAACGAGATCATACTCACAATTTCTTTGAACGAAAGATATCGCGCCACCTGAGGGTCGCATCGCAAGCAAAGCCAGTTCGCACCCCCGTTCAGCTCCCCGATGGTAGCAGAGTTTGGATCCAATCGTAAGCCTCTGAGTAAGCTCTGTACCAACCCATCGGCTCGGCGACTGAAAGGGATGAGATGTTGCAGGAATTGCTGTGGGTATGTCCAGTCATGGTATAACAAGCCATGTTTGAGAACGTCGGGGAACCACATCACAGAATCGAAGAGGCCGCATTGGCAGTCAAAAGCCGAGGTCGCAAGTGATAGCCTGTTCTTAAGAACGTCGATATCGTCGTTTATCGCTTCAATCCCATCCTTGGAAGACCTGGATATCCTTCCCCCTGGTATCATCTCATCTTGGAGTAACGGGACATGCGAAGATGGCGTAGTCAACGCCTGGCCTTCCAATATCTCAACAAGGTTTCGCAAGAAATTTCTCCACTGATCGAGAATGAACAGGCGAAGGTCGTCGGCGATGTCTTCGCGCCATTCTTCTACCGAGAGAGCCTCATTGATTTGATCCATGTGCGACTGAACCCAAGGCAAGTTCCAAACCTCCTCGACACCCGGAACGTAGGGTACCCGTTCCATGTAGTCGTTCGGAAGTCCCAGAAGGCTTTCGACAAGCTGGGCATAGAGCTCGCCAAAGAGTCGTTTGCGGTTCTTCATCAAAGCCTGTCGTTCCTCTTCGAGCCGCTCTTCGCGCCTCTTCACAATCATGGATTCCAGTCTTGGTCTGATCGCCTGCCAAACTGGAACGACGGGGGTTTACAAACTCGAGTGCTGCCCGGATGAGATTGGAACGTACCTTTGGGGGTGAGTTTTTGATCCCTATAAACAAGGTCTCGATACTCCCTCTGCTCAAGAGGAAAGTCTCTCTCATCCCACCCAACTTCTTTAAGTTTGGCTTTGATGCTATTTATAGACGAAATGAGCCGGGGACAACAGCCGCCCATCGAATGCGGACCCACCTTTCGCAGCGGCTTTGCTTCGCAGCAGCGATCTCCTCGATTCGAGTTTCGGCCTGGGCAACCCTCCACTTTAAGATAGCCTTTGCGATCTATTAAAACGGAATACAACGGTTAGTTACGGTTGGTCCTCACATTACCGAATGGTATTGCTAAAAGGTCACCCAAGCTGCTTACCGCTTGGCGACTCTGAAATCTCTTAACCATATCATCTTCGTATGCCTGTTGGATGTCCTTGTCGCAAGTTTTCTCCTGGATCAACTTGAACTGCAAATCGGCCTCCTTCACAGACTTGACGTAAAAGGATTGTCTGCGTGAACGACGGCTTGATAAAACATAAGAAAACGGTATGGATTCTACCGCTAGAAGACCTTGTTAAAGCTTGCCCGTACGTGGGATCATACGTGGGGGTTACTTACGCGCGCTGCTATCAAGGGTGCGTCTAATGTTGAGCGGCAATAGGGGGTACCTCTGGACTACGTCGCGCCCGGATAACATACTTATCGGAACTCAGCTATGAATACATAGCGGTTCGATGATCCAAGTTACTTACTTTCCGTCCCAACAGCTTACGCAAAAGCGCACTCGGTGAAAGAAGTCGACTCTCGTCCCCCGCCCCATGCAGTCCTGTCGGTCGGAACACTTGTCATTCAGGGCATGGAATCAAGGACTGAACACGAGACGTACCGGAGTAAAACATTCGGAAGAATATAGAAGACGAACATACTGCGGTTCGTTTAGGTCAGAGGGACACTCTGGCAATCCGTTGGAGGATAGGAGAACCGCCTGCCAGATGTATCTGGCTTTTTTGGACATGAGGAGATCTCGAAGTCTCGTGCAGGTGTGAGAAAGTCGGCGCAGATCGTACGGGGTGAGATAGTAGCAGACCTATTCCAAGTGGCCTGTCAGCAGCGAACGCCAAGGCGCATTATCAGGGATCGCAAATACCTCGACGAAGATGTCAATTGGCATATTGATGAAGTTTCGAAGTTTTCCACCTCTACTACTACGGCGAATAATAAGGCCTTGCTGGAAATTTCGACTCCCGCTTTCTTCATTGGAAGGGGAGGTGAAAGGGGTTTGTCGGTCGTGGGGGTGTGTGTTAATTGAGGTCCGGCGCCGTTTTACACGAGGCTTGCATTCTGAAGAGAAGCAGGCACGCGTTAGTACAGCGAGCCAAGAGATCGCTCGAGTCAAGAGTTGGGACGATCTCTGGGGGCCGATATGAAGAGGAGGCGCAAGGCAGAACAGCTGCGCTCCTTTACGGCAGGGGCTTTGATCGTACATCTGCCACGGGGTCCATCTCGGTTCCAGGATCCCAGAACCACCGTTCAGCAGAAACGGTCGGTTGGGGAAACATTTATAATATGCAGATATTAGCACATAGACCAAGCCAATCTTCAGGTGGCAGAGCATCGGCATCTGGTATGTGTGCAGAGGCTGGGGGATCGTCTGGTCTGCAGATCACATGTGCAAGTCACTGACCTTGAGGTTCGTCCACATAGACCTGACTGCTGGACGCTGCAATGAAGTCCAGAATGAGATGAGAGGTGTGTCCGCTAGTCATGGACTAAAGGTGCGAAGGGATGCTTGAGATCGAGGACAGGGTGATGTTGGTGGTGGTGTTTCTGTGCAGTAGTCTGGGGTCGGCAAATAACCTCGCGCAAATTTGAAACGGAGTTTGAAATTTTGGTGCCTCATGGAAAAACCTGTCAGGGCAATGGCCCTCCCTCCCCAGGTCCCGAACAGGAAACAATTTGATGGTTGGGCTCGGATCCTCTTCGAAGGCCCTCCATCTTTAATGAGGTCCTCTACAAGCCACAACTAATATACCCCTCACCTTCCAGCAACCACGCGGATGACATGAGCCTCTCTCTGGCTGGTGGGATCTAGTACTGCAGCCCCATCTTGTCACCAGCGTCCATATAGTGAATTTGGACATATTGAGTTCCCCGAACCTTGCAACACTACCAACACGACCTCCTCAAGGAAGGGGTCACGTGCGAAGTTTGGGCACTCCTCCCCCCCCCGGATGCCCAGCTAGGAAACCTCACGCCAGTGACAAGTCGTATTACGCACAGCCCTACCAAACTTGATTTTTGGATCTGCAGCGTCGCTCTATGTTTTCCGTCAGACGTTGCAGATCATTCTTGGTCACTGGATCAAGCATCCGCCCATTCTAGACGCAGGAATAAGTCATGGAGGATTGCGAGGGTATCAACATGTGCCATCTCGTGCTACAGAGAATCAAACGGTACGTCAAAGACGCATGGGTTTGCTGGGGCAATGTCCCGGCTTGGGTCAAACGCCGCCGTGTCCTCTTCCACGTTGGCTCCTTTACAATGGCTAAGCCAGACAAATGAGATAAGAACTGAGGCCCACAGAAAGCTATAATCACAAACTCACATATGCTCGATGTGAATCTTCAGGGTGGCAAAGTACATTGGCTGTGAATACATTGACCGCAAGTGAGCGCTGATGTCAGTCCCACGACTAGTTCCGAGCCCACCTTCGGCGAATAGCCTTCGGGACATAGACGACAAGTCCGGAGCGTTCGTCGCTGCGGTGCCTTGTTGGTGGACCTCCTCGACCTGGTGGTGAAATCTTCGCCACCGTAATCTATAGGATCGTTCCCATAGGATGCCTCAAGCTGGTTCTGGAGCTTCCTGACCCGCGCTTTCTCGTGAGGATCATCTGATACCATGAGTTCCCCCTCTGAGTTCCAATCATGATCATTGGAAAAGGTAGAGCGAAAGAGTGGATCCTTGGAACCCGACGACTCGGTGAATACCTTCTCCCTCGCGTCGGAAGCCTTGTCGAACCACGTTTTCTTCTCTAAGAAGTGCGAAATCTAGGCGAGACATGAGGCCGTAAGCTGTATCGCACTAGTGAGGAATAGGCAGCCTATACTCCTACCATTTCTGGGAACGTGAGGTACGGCGCAACTGTCTCATCGCATCGAGCACAGCGATACAGTATCGTCCTTCTCCAGTTCCCGCTTGTCACAACAAGTGCTTCAGTATTCTGGTCCTTGCCAATGCTTTCTAGCATCTTTGCGATCAGGCCTGGCACTAAGCCGTCGACCGGGGATAAGACATCCATATCCACATTTAGGACTCCTACATAGCAGGAGGGGTACCATTCCACGCGTTTTTGTTTCGAGTCCCAAAAGCCATTGACTGCCTTCACAAGCTGCGCCGCAATAGTATCAAGTTCCCCGATGGTCTCTTCATCTGACAATGACGACCACTCCTCCTCGTTAGTCTGGTCGAGCGGTAAACCATCGAGTATGTTGCGGAGCTTGACTAGATAGCGTCGACGTTCCTGAATCGCAAACTGTAGAGCCTCCGCCCGGATAGAGTCTAGCTCTTGTGCAGGGATACCATCGGTACCCGCCGAAATTAGGGCTGTGACAGGAGCAAACCCGAAAAACTCTCTTATGTCGGACCAGGCTCCCGTCTCCGCGGTCCGGGTTCCTGAGGCAATTGCCACGACTTCGTTCCACAGTGTGGTTAAGGCTCGACCTCTGTCGTTCGACCATTGCAGTCTCGAAATTCGGCTGTTTTTGTTCCATTTAGCCTCATTTACTACGGTGGGTCGAATTCGTTCCCATTCTGCCCGTCGAGGAAAAACCAGATTGGGTTTAGATCAAACTCGTGGCTGCTGAATTGTAGAACCGCCAACCTTCATCGGTGAGTGCCTCGGATTTGTAGACTTCGAAATTCCATCGAGGGAAATCGACCTCGTCGTAACCGAGGTCAACCAGCTTAGCGAGAATACTAGCATGGAACACGGACGGAAAATCGGTGAGAAAAAAATAGGACGTCTTGCGACAAGTACGGCATAGCTCTCACAAAGCTGTTCGTTTTTTCGTGAGTTTTGCACGTTGTGCTGCCTTCCGTTCGGAAGCGGCGATTTGCCAATCCTTCATCTTCAAGCCGAACTACGGGATGGTCGTCAGCGTGGACCGCAAAACATTATTGCGCAAGACGGTAAAACCTTGATACGAGTTTTCGCATATTGTTCTAGTCGCCCTATCAGCTGAGCATTTGCTTGCTCAGGAGCATTTGCGGCTTTTGACAGCGACTTCCAAAGATTGTAAACCTCCGCCACAGTGACCCTAAGGTACTGCCGCTTGGATCCATGCCAACGACCACGGAAGGGGGCTAAAGTTGTGCCATCCGAACCAACTGCAAGTGCCCCGAAGTCTAGTCACCAGCCTCTCTGGACACATAAACGACTAACCTGTTTCAGAGGAGAGGTATTGAAAGAATTCGGGAGGAAAATCTCGATACAGCTTCAGGACCGCTGTCTTAGGAATAATGCTGATAGAACAATCGCGTCAGAAAGTCTGGGATAATTCGTAAGCCGATGAGACGCTCACTTAAGTCGGTGACATGTCTCGCAGTATCGGACCTGATGAAAATAATCAAAAGACACGCCCGACGCTTTCACCTGGCAAACCTTATAGTGAACATCCGCCGTGAGTGCTGAAGGTCTCGGTCACAAGATAGGTCCAGGCGAACTCACCGTACAACACTCCACGAGCATCAACTGGGCATAGGCTGAGCCGGACATAGTGTCGGGGCACTCTGGAATTGGAGGCACCACTCTTTTGAATGCTTGACGCCAGATAGGGTCCGATTTTGCGGAGACTAGGACAGACCAAAAGGTCTCACCCGCCAACGAGAGACGACGGAGTTCGATGGCATTTAGGAATGAGCAAATCTGAAGACCCATAGAAGCCAGTTAATATCATATAAAGTCATAGCTGAGCGCATACTTACATGACTAAATAGCTCAACTGGTAGACTCAGAAGCAGTTCTCGCAAACCGGGCTTGGCCGCGCTATCCCCGGCAATTGGTTGTTCCGCTGCTTCTATATCGGGGCTTGCCACTCTGACACGTTTTCTAGACGGTTTCCTATTATTTTTACTGGTTTCCGTTGCTAGTTTTTCTACAATGCCCTGTCAGCTGTGAGTGACGACGTTCTCGTCAAAGAACCCGACGGACC
>KN822950.1:81134-98136 GCA_000827465.1 Tulasnella calospora MUT 4182
GGTGTCAAGAGTACGCCCAGAAGAGAGCGGTACGCATCAGGAAGGGTAGCAGAATGGCTTTCGAGCATTTGAGCGAGAATTTGGAAAACGTAAGGAATGAATTCTAAGGAAGAAAGACGTCAGAGGATAAATCACTATATGCACGAGGATAAGTTGCTCACCTGTAATTTCTTGCTGAAGAATGATGGTAATTGGACCGAAGAGAACCGCCTCGAACTGTGTTACTGAGGATGCGTCCGCCAGCGCGACGTATCTACCATCGTTGTCAGCGACGTATGAGCTAGATTGGCCGAAAGGGTTCGCCCACCGTAACAGAGCGGATATGCTCTCAAATGTATACTGGTTGAACTGCGGGTTGCTGGGATTCTTGCTAATGATGCCCAAAATTTCAACAAGCCGAGACAGAGTGTTCGGGTATGAAGGAGCTAATGAGCCTTTGGCAGTGATGATAACCCTCATCGCACCTGTATGGAGAGAGCTAAGCAAGGCGGGTACTTCCGGTCACAAAATATGGGAGCCTACATTTCATCAAATATTCGTTTTCTGCTACCTTTTCAGGGGTACCACCACCAAGGATGCGCAAGAACAGGGCGTTTAATATGGTGTCTGTCAATGCTTGAATGTCGGTATAGTTGAACCTATAAAGCAAGACCAGTCAGACCCTGAAGAGAATAGTTCTTCCTCCAGGCACGAAGCCATACATAGGAGTCTTCCCAGATTTCATGAAAAGTATCCGTTCAATCGTGATTGCGGCGTACGTGTAGCAGACATAGTTCGACGAGCCGAGGTGACGGACAAGTAAAGGAATGACGGACGCAAGTTGCTCTTTAGTCAACTGAACACAAGTACGCCAAGTTAGTGTCAAGTCCAATTTTGTTGCCCAATCTAACGAAACATACCTGATAACGGAAAGTATAAATGAACCGGATCGCGTCCACTTGTAAGATTGGGTGAACAGTGGAACCCTCGGTATTAAGGTCTTGAGCAACATTCTGGGAGAAGAACTTGACGATATCGACTAGAACGTTCGTCGACGTCACACCATGCTGTGGGTATGGTCATCATAAATCAATCGAGCCGACAGACCGACCACAGACGAACATACGTGACTGGTGGAGGCCTGGGAGGCAATTGCAGTGAGCAGGTAGATTGCAGTGTCCTTCGACTTCCAGTTCTCGGATGGGTTGGCTGCGTATTCCTAATGGTGCGCGACAGGATGAGAAATATACAATTTGACAGGGGGAAGGTGGCTTACTTGCAACGCAGCACCAATGTACTGCTCGATGAGACGCGTCACGGGTGCATCCAACCCGATGCTGACCAAAGCACGGATGAGTTCGGACGCTGCATGCCGTCGAGAACCACCTCCTTCGGTCGAGAGCGACAGGTCCCGTCGAATATATTCCAAAGGGTCGTCTTCAAACTGCTCGACTTCGTGTTCTGAAGAGAAATAGACATGTGTCAAAGAGCTATACAATGAGACGAAGGAGATCGAAACCTTGGACGTACCTCGCAAAGGCATGCTTGGCACGATGATACGCTGAGCTAAGCCCTGCAAAGTGCCCTCATCCGCAAAGAGCTCTTTGTGGATGCCCATCTTGGCGGTAATGCTCAGGAACTTGATAGCTTGTGCCACCATTGCGTCCTCTCGCACAGCGAGACTGCTGCTGCCGATGAGTTCCCAGACGGCACGAACAAATGCCGGCACGCGGCCGGTAAAGAGTTCATTGTACTTCATCTCAAAAACCTCGCAAATCTCCAGAATGGTGGTTTTGATGTTCATTGCCTCTGTCGGGGTCGGGTCCTCTTCCTAACAAAGAAGTGCTGTAAGAATGCTGAGTGTGGATGGACATATGTCGAAGAATGGGACTTACGTCGCCGCGAAGGGCTGGTGGGTCCCACCTCAAGAACTTGATAAAGTACCCTTCGTCTCCGTTATCAGTACCGAAGAACTGGGCAACGGAGTCTTCAAATTTTGGTGGAATGTCTTGGAACGTCAGGTCGAGGTAGATTTGCATCAGGAGCGACTGAGCTTGAGCGACGACATTTAGGTTGGGTAGCGGCTGTCCCGACAACAAGGTCGTTGCCGTAGCATCGAAGACGGCGAAAAAGGGGTCTTGGAAGTTCGTCAGAGTGTAGTTGATGGCGTTGAACAAATCGTCCGACCGAGTCTGGGACCTCCATGGGGCGAATATTGAGTGTGCAGTTTCGAGAATGCAAACATTGACGGCATAGTCTGCTGATGACAAGTGGGATACTAGTTGCTGTAGGGGACGAAGGCAGTCGTCAGTCACACTGATTGACGTCAAAGCGCGCGTGCCTTACGGTGAGCAGCTCCGGCCACAATCTTGGAAAGTCGACGGCAGCGACGAGACCAACGGCATCCGCAATCTGAGTACGGAGTAATTTGCTCTGACTTGAAAGGGCCACCATAGCAGGGACGAGCTCCTGCTTCAAGGTGTTCTTCTCATTCTGATCAATCGGTGTCTCCTCGTTTGCCTAACCAAAGAGCAAGTCAACGACTTGGAGTGACATGGAAAGAAACGGGATTTGACGCGTACTTCAGCGTCCCATCTACGCTTAATGACGTTCTTGAAGTATACAGCTGCGGCTTGACGTGCTTGGATCTGCTGAGACGGATCAAGCACGAGTTGAAGTAGAGAAGTAAGGAATTGAGGTTGAGTAGTTGAATAGTTTGAGAGAGTTGTCTCCGCTTGAGATCGAGTAGATGGTGACAAAGATGCGAGAAGAACGTCTGAGAGACTCATTTTGCGTCGTAATGGTCGTAGGGGAGATCGCTGAGGATGGCCCAGTGGTCAGGATTGCAAGTAAAGGGTAGCGTCAACGGAGGTAACGGACTTTTGATTTGGGCTGAGACGACGCGTCGCCCCTCCCCCGACTATATTACAACACTCTCGCAGCCAGACCGTCGCCGCGATCCAGAGCTCAAGAAATCTCTATCGCTCTATCGTTCTAATTACCTTGTCCGCAAGATGGAATGTTCATTCGCTATTACTGGCAAGGATTATGTCCTGGTCGCATCCGACACCAATGCCGCACGCTCGATCATCAAGATGAAGAGTGACGAGGACAAAACAAAGATATTGAGCCCACATCTTGTCATGACCTATTCAGGAGAGCCAGGTGCGCCAGGGCTAATGCTGAGCATCGAGCCTGGGTTCCATATGCTGACCCTTGCCGCAATGCCCTCCCCAGGCGACACGGTCCAGTTTGCTGAATATGTCGAGCGAAATATCCGACTACAGCATATCAGGTTCGTCAGAAAGGGTATATGATAGCAAGGAACGTGTAATTACGACTGACCGGCGTAATCTACAGAAATATTCATGAGCTTCGTCCCTCATCATCCGCTGCATGGATTCGGCGCTCGTTAGCGGACTCACTCAGGTCCCGTCACCCATACTCTGTCAACTTGCTTCTTGGTGGATATGACGCCGCAACGGACACGCCGAAGCTATACTGGATTGATTATCTTGGAACCCTGGCCGAGGTCCCCTTCGCTGCACATGGATACGGCTCCTACTTCGCGCTCAGTTTGCTGGACCGGTGAGGATGCGCAGTTGCCTTGCTGTCATGTCAATCAATAACTGACACTTGACAACGCAGATATCATAATCCCGAGGCATCATTAGAAGAAGGCGTAGCAACTCTAAAGCGTTGCATTTCCGAAGTTCAGAAACGGCTGGTCGTTAACCTCGAGACATTCAAAGTGAGGGTGGTGGACAAGGACGGTGTTCGTGAAATTGAGCTATGAAACCTATCTTGCTGTATTACTACCCAATGCCTATAAAGACTTGTCTGTTGAGTTGTTTTTGGCGTGATGAATCGATACTTCATGGATGCTTTCAAGCAGGAGCTCCTAACAAGGGGAGCCACCGGCGACAAACGTCGACAAACCATCCGTGCCAGCATTCTGACTGTCTCTCTCCCCACGTTGCTATCGAATATTACCGGAAATTACAGATATATGCTCTAAGCACCGTGGGTATCTTTGTTTTTCGCTTGGGATATTTGGAATTGCTGACTTGTGGTGCCAGTGAAATATCTTCTGACCCGAATCGCGGACCGAACATCATGGACAAATGGGCAACATTAGAGCCTGTTCGTCTCCATTCTACCGGGGGTCCTCCGACAGGGCCATCATCAGCGAAATCACCTTTGGCACCGTCTCGTCTACTTGCCCGAACCAGTCTTCTTAGACCAAAACTTCCGTCAATCCCCTACCTTGGGCCTCTGCCAATCGACATCCACATCCAGATCATATCCCACCTTCCCATCACCTCGGTCCCACCGTATGCCCGCGTATGTCGTGCAGCCGCCGCTCTGTGCCGAGATGAAAAGATATGGGAGAAACATTGGGTCTCACTCGGTGTGGAAAAATATGGATTCGAAGGTGTCTTGGACCGACTGGACCGCGAAAGAGAGGAACGTGTCAAAGGCAAATTGGCCAAGTCACCAGCAACCATTAACGTTGTGGAGCAGGACGTTATTGAGGAAGATGATGATTTTGGCGCATTTGCAACCGCTACGACTGTGCCCCGGGCATCGGCGAGCAACCCCTTTGACTTCGGCGGCTTCGTCGGAGTACCGCCATTGGAACCTCTTGGATCTCCAGGATCCTTGACTCAAGTTACTGGAACGCTGGATTCATCTAAGGGGACCTTCCGAGAACGATACAGGCGAGCTCACACGCTACTGAAGCCCCTCCTGCCGGCCCTCCTTTCCCCCCCACACGTCATTCTCACTACCTTATTCCCTCAGAAAGTAGAAGCTGAATCTGCTTCGGATACCCTGCGCTTCCAATCCCAAGTACTTCACGTTTTATCCCTCTTTCTATCGCCTGCTCTCCAACCAGTCCTCGCATGGCCATCACTCCTATCCGCTCTTCGGGCCGCAATCGATCGCTTCGATGCCAGCTTATTAACCGCATTTGATGCGGCGGACCGGAAAGGGGACGAAGCCATCATGAAGGACGCTGCCTGGGCCAGTTGGGAGGTGTTCCAAGGGACTAGTGCTGCTGTTGCATCAAATACGCGCTCCTTGTTCGGCGGCGGCGGAGGCTCGGAGTGGGAGATGGGCCGTGTCTGGGCGGAGAAGAAAGAGATTTTCTATGAGGGTGATCGGTGGGACCCCAAGGCGAATATCACGTAGGTCATCAACCTGCTCATTCGTTAATACTTTTCGATATGTTAATATTTACTCACTATTCCCTATGGGGCTAACACAGAGACAATGCCACTCTTGATTTCCGCCCAATGGATGACTTCATGTCTCACATTCTTGATGCTATTCGGACGCACGGCTCCACAGCGGTCCGAATATTCCCTCCTTCCTCAGGCGTGCTTCGAGCTTTTGCCGACAGGGTAACCTTGGACGTTGTAAGTCCCAATGCGTGACCATAACGGCGTGCGGAGTGGCTTAGATCTCCCGGGGCATCGTTACTAGGTTGGGGAGTATATCACTCCTCTTCTCTCGCAAGCTCGCGCGGTATCCAATGAGGTTTTCCTGAAGGCTACCGCTGCTACATTTGCTCAAGCCTGGAGAATTGTTGATGTCTTGTTAGACGTCGCCTCCCGAGGTGGTTCAAGTCCCAGTGAAACGAGCGTTGAAAGCCCGAAACCCCAGGAAAACGGTCGGCCTTCAGGTAGAACCTCAGGGGACGCGTTCGTGACTCGAAACCAGGCGGAGGATATTGTGTAATTTTCTTTCTCTTATTGCTGACGGGGTAAACTGATTCCCCATTTTCTCTTCTTCGGGGTCTCAGCTTCCGGATGTTCGAACCTAATATGGACGAATATCTGGACGAAGAAATCGAAAGTGCGAAGCAGTCATTTGAGACCATTTGTAAAGAATGGGAGCGTCAGGTATGCATCAACTTTCAGGCTGTGTCTCATCTGATCCGAGCCTTTCCCTGTAGTTGTCTGAAGCGACAGCTACGCCGGCGGATGCTCGCTTCCTTTCTTCACACAACCCCGCCCAAGTCAAACGCAATGTTCTTGCATCATTTACCGATGTTTTACTTCTGCCTGTGACCATCGTACCAAGAGCGATGGGCGCAGTAGCGGAAGGGGCTCGCACGGGTGCGAGTGCAGCGGTGACCGGGATCAGTATGCTTAACCCGCAGAGGTGGGGCGGTGTTGGTGGATCAAGCTCGAGCGGTCGCACAGTGCCCCAACCTGGCTACGGTGTAGCTGGAGACGAGTACGCGGGAGGTGCCTCTATCTTTGAACTCGGAGACGACGAGGACGACCCAGATGGTGCCAGAGACAAGCGGTCCTCGGTGAGGTCTATCGATACGGTCTCATCATTGGGTACTGTTTATATGACGAAGGAGATTTTCCCTTTCAGCTGATTTCTACTTCACCAGCTCCCCCAGCGTCGAAACGATCAACCCTCGCTTCCATCAACTCTACTTCCACTTCGACCTCACGTACAAGTTCTCCAGCTCCATCCATAATCTCAAAAAGTACATCTAATAAGGCATTCACTTTCGATCGACTTCAGCTCCTCCTTTCTCTCGACATTGCTCTCGAAATTATGCATGCAGACCGTGAATCGTTGAAAAGAGCAGAAACCTTCCAAAGCTACCCAGGATCATATGGCCATCGCGTACGGGAGACTATCGAAGAGCTGTTTATTCTAATGCTTCAGGCGATGAGTGAGAGGCATATTCAGCCCGGCTTTGCAAAGTTAGTCTCCCGTTGCGACTTCTCCACAACCCATTCTGACGATACAGTGTGCCAGAGCAATCGAGCAAATGCAGACATATAAGCCTTCTGAACATGAAGAAACCGCTAGCGTGGCACCTCTGATGCAATTCTTCGAGCTCGTGCACATTGCCGATACCATTCAATCCATGATGCAGGTTTACTTCGACAAAGAGATTGTAAGTGGCCACCTCCCTTTCTTAGTTCTTCCATAATAGTGACTTCGCACGACATAGTCGAGACACATCGACAAAACGGACTTCTTGAATGGCGTAGTGCGGGAGAAGAAACGATTTGAGAACAGTCTCGACGATTCGGTTGCGGGAGGCCTCAATACGGGGACTGAACTGCTGATGAAGCAGGTGGGAGCAAATCGAGCCTTTTGACTGAGTGGCGAATAATCGTTGGTGCGCGTAGGTCGAGCATATCATTTTGATCAAGACGGGCGCGAGGGAGTATTATCCCATGGAAGGCGCAACAATGGAGCTCAAACCGACAGTTGGGTGCACTGAAGCAGTTGCTTGTCTTCAGAGGCATTGCAAGTTGCTTAAGGGGAGTACAAGCAAGGACGTCCTCGAGGTATTCTACCAGGAGGTCGGGATCAGACTCAACGCGTACGTCTTTCCTGTGTTTAGGCGGCACCCTTCTTCGCCTTTGATCCTGGACTGACAAGGCAATGTTACCGTTCACCACGTTTGGTCTCGTTCTTACTTCGCTAGTATTATCCAGAAGCACCTGAAGCGACAGATAGTTTCTCTTGAAGGCGGTTTCCAGGTTATTGCCGACCTGAACGCCTACCACGCATTCATCGCCTCCCTGAAAGTGCCGCAGATCACAGCGGACTTTGCTAACCTGAAGATGTTGGGTCACGTGTTTATTGTGGAAGATGCGAAGGACCTCGCTCAGATAGTAAGAGACGTGACGAGGTACGGAGGATCCTTCCGCCCAGAGGTAGGAGATCCCAGCTCCCAGAGACGGTGTAACATGCTGAGAGCTCGGCTCTAGGACGTGTACGAATTCATTCAGCGGAGAAGCGACTGGAAGAAAATCGAGAAAACAGTGGATAAAACGATGTACAATCTGAGTTTCAAAGAAGACTGTATTATTTGCTGAAGAACCCCTTTTTTCGATGCTTCTTTTACCCTGTATAACTCGCCAGGGAACCACTGTTTGTCTCCGGATTCTCGGACCAGTGTGAAAATCCACGGATCTCGACCGACGCTTACCCCGCTCAATTTTCTCGGCTCGCGACCCAGCGCCAACTTAGCTTCTCTCGAGCGCCTCATTGTCAAGGATCCTCTCTCGTGGGGTTTTCCCATTAAGTTACGGCTATACAGGCGGTTAGGAATATAGGAAATATCAGAAATATCTTTTATTGGGACCAATTAAGGATCTTGCCGAAGAGATCCCTAGGGTCGGGCCGCACTAAGTACGGCAAGGATAAGCGTCAATTTTCCATGCTTCCTGTGCATCAAAACATGTTGTGTGGGGTAGATAGAGTTGCTGCCCTTATCGCCGGAACTTCGTCCTGATCAAGCACAAAGATCATGGACAAAGCATGTCATCAAGCGTCGGGTAGGCTTGATCCCGTTCACATATTCGGAGGTCACCGCGACTATGTTGGCCAACGAGTCTGGGGGGCTTCAGGGTTCCCCTCTCCATCGCGCTTTGCGGGGTTCAGCTTTTGGGACAGGCAACGTGCTGTTGATATGAAGCTCGCCTGCCACTCCTCACGCATATAGGCTTTCCGCAACTTACAGCGACGCCAAACGCTTGTCGCCCGTTTGGCGTAGATCCTTTGAACGGAGGCGGGGTGATGCCCACAGGGGCATTCCATATGGTTGATTGGCCACTGAACAGCTGACTAGTCGAGGAACTAGAGTTCTAGGAAGATGCACCAGTCTTGGTCCAAGGGGAGGGATCCAATATCGAGCGTGTGGATATCCACCCTGCCCTGTGCTCAGCTATCCAAAGTCGTAGTCGCTCCACGGCCCCGAAGGCAAAGCGGGCTGCAAAGACATTCTTCGGTTATCCGGTGTTACAGGATGCATAAATCCAGAGAAAACCGATTATACTTTGAGACGAGACAGATTACCCCACAAGAGTCATGTTGCGCCTACTGCCAGACAGCCGTGAAAGAAATTTACCGGCAATCGGCGGTGATAAACGGTTGCGAAAGTGAATAAGAAGGTTCCGTGACATTATAATCGAGTCTTTATTAGAGACTGCTTGATACTGACGAGGTCGTTGGGCCCCACGGGAAGGTAACCAGTAGACTAAAATGGACAAATCAAGCGAAATGAACTGGAGGCCTCCGGTGGATTGACGTCGTTCGATCAGAAATATCTCACGTAGTGTGCGGTGACCTCGCCTGTCGTAGGCCGTGCTCCCCTCGATAAGGACGAAAGGAAAAACGTTTACTGCTGCAAAGGGTCTTGGTACGACACAAAAAGTTAATTGCTTAGCCGCTTTAGGGGCTCCCCCAACCGCTTATACCCCGATGAAAGCACCCAAGACAGGAGGGCCTCGCCAGGAGGTGGCGTCATCGCCGATCACTGTGATACATTTTCACGTTCTTCGGCGATCCTCAATGGTATGTTAAGCCGCCTCCACTCATGAGAGTGTGAATTATCAAAGAACCCTCTAGTTAAGTGACGTCTCACCACTGTCTCTCAACGTTGATATAGAGGGTGGGAGTAGTAAGCCAAGATTAAATCCGAGCGCTGGGCCTCGATCTTACACCTGTTGTGGGGCCTCCGGCTCGTCAAGCGGCACTTCTGCGGAGAATGGAGCAGCCAGTTTCGGAAGATATATGGGCGCCCAGGGCCGATCTGACACATGTTAGGAGTGTGGACATTGCAGTGCGAGTTAGAATCATCCTAAAAATCAGAATTATTGAACCCCACTTAGCGGAAACTTCCTGTAGTAGGGGCATACCCTAAAAGATGTGAGGGCGCGAGCTGGCTAAACCAAATTCGGAGCTCGTTTCGTTCAGAAAACGTGGTCGAGGTGAAGCAAAAACAAATGAACCAAGTGGCCGAGGTTGGTGTGAACGTGCGAGGAAGCCAGGTTAAAGTCTAGACAGCGGAGTGCTTCCAGATATGATATGACAGGTAGTGAGGGTCCTAGAACGACCGGCCGCATCAAGCCAGATAATGCGGGGGCTTAATGAGACCGACGCTGGCGGGCTTCAAGATTGCCGAAAACGGCACTGCGGCGGCGGGCGGCGGGGATTCCATATTTGACAGGTCGCACTGAGTAAAGAATAAAGGCAGAAGCGCAGTGGCGGTCGGTGGTTGGCTGCCACGCGATCCGTTGGCTGTCGCGTCGGCCTGGTTGTTGCGGGACCTGGCGCGTTGCTGCCCGACGTTGCGAGGGGGGCGGTAGAATCGTGGGACCGGCAAGCCCGGGTCGCCATGGTATACAGTCAATGACTGGCTGGTGTGGTAAGCAATGATTGCAGATGTCATTCAAAGTCGAACGAAGAATGTCCAATGCTGTCGCTCTCCCAGCGTTGAGACATGCGTGGGGAGCGCTACGGAAGGCGGTCTTCGGTATCCGCGTTGAGCAGGCGAAGAAATCGAAAAAAATTCTGCGGGAAATCGGATGATATTTGATCCATCTATCCCTGCACTTGAACCGTAGATAATGCGTTTGTAATTCAGAAATTGGTCCATTATTAGGCCGTGAAAGGTGGTAGCGGATCAGTGGACCGGACCCACTCGGGGTCTCGGAGTTGCCCGCTCCCATCAGCCGGAGGCACGTGACGACTAATATCGCAGGAACTTTTGCGAATTTTGCGGAAAACGCCTTCTCAGATCTAAATTTTGTATTGGTCCCCGGCCCTTAAGCCATGGATTATTCTTGCACGGTTACCCTGGACGATCTAATCCCTAACATTCCGGACGGTCCGCCGTGTAATGTCTGGCTCATCTACCCCATTCCCCTTCCCCCGTTCTTCTCTTCTACCACCACCGCCCACTCCAACTCGCCCAATCTCCTCTCCATTATCTGAGTCTCATTATTGAGCCCTAAAATATTGAGGATATGGCTTTAAATACTCCCCAGCACTTGCAGAATGACGTCTCTCATCCCGTCTTTCAACATCAGCTTGCCTTCTATCTCCCTGCTCCTGCACTCATGAGCTATCGTCCCATCTCACCGCCAGTCACTCCTACGAGAACACCGTCCCCTGGTGCGACGGACTACTCGTTCACGACCATCCACTCCAGCGAAGCAGATGGTGGGATTTCTCCAGACGACCCCGCAGCACGTTACTGATGACTTTTTCACCAGCTTACTTTCGCGAGGAGGGAGGCCGCAGGTTTCCCGCTGGCTCAGACCACCCTGTCACTCTTCCAATGGATACCTCTGAGAAGAACAGGCTGAACGATCTCCATCTCACGCTGAAAACGTTGCTTGGCGGACGGAATTGGTTTGGGCCGCTCGACCGCGTTTTGATCCCCTCGAACCCCAGCGACCGGAGGCGGAGACGTGTACTCGACGTCTATAGTACACCCGGCATCTGGTAAGACTCGTTCCCAGACATATAAACCCCGACTAGGAAGCAGGGTCTTCCAAGGACGCTCCCGTCTCAGCTCGCGCTGTGCCTCTGCCTTTCCTTTTCGGGGCTGCTGTCACTTTTTCTATTGTGCACTGATCAAGACGCCCGCGTTTCATTTGTTATTTCTCTACAGGATCCAGGAAATGAGCGTCGAATTCCCCACTGGGGTGAAATTCGTCGGGGTCGACGTCGCGCCTAGCGTGCTCTACCGCCCAGCGGATAACATATCTTTCGAGATATACAACTTTCCTAGACAAGGTGATTCACCCCACCTCCTCGGACTGGTGTACACGGTCGCCGTCCACGCTTTAATACCCCGCGATGACGTCTCGACCCAGACCTGCGCTGACCTTCTTTTCCCCGCGTTTCCTTGCAGGCTTCAGTTGTGAAGACCAGGCTTATGACGCCGTCCATGCACGGGGCATTACAATGCAGGTATGTGCTCTATTGCAACCTCTCCACAGCCCAAAGGGCATCTCATCTTCTCCCAAAGTGGTAGCGAGCTTTACGCTGATGTTTCTCCCTTCCCCCACTCCGTCGCCACCTCCGTTGTTTCATCCGTCACGTACATTCCGCTCTGCCCATAGATTCGCGACATTCCTCGCTTGCTCGAGGAGGTTAAGCGTGTCCTCAGACCAGGTGGAATCTTCATGTTCGGCGAAATCGAACTCGCCTGCTACGATACAAACGGACGTTCTTCGGCACCAGAGACCACTCCAGGGATCGGCGCCCTGTACGCTGCCTTCCGACGAGCGGTCGAAGCTCAAAGGATCGACTTGGATGCAGTGAAGGCGATCGACAGCTGGATCGAGAACGTGGGGGGTTTCTCTAAACCCGTCCACGAAACGCATCTCTTCCCCCTCGGGGGCCAATGGTTGTCCCCGAGCCAAGCCACTCTCAAGGACGTCGGCCGAGGCATGCATACCAACTTTCTCAAGCTAGGCGAATCAATGAAGCCTGTGCTCATGCGGTCGGGGATGACCCAGGCCCAGGTTGACGCTATTGTGGATGCGCAGCAGAGGGATTTGCACAATCCTTCCGTTCGGGTCCTCCACAAATACCACACAGTTTGGGCCATTCGGGAGTAACCCACCAAGATCCCCGCCATACCAACAACCTCATACTATAGACTTTCGGCTTCGTTCTTCTCGTTTAAAACCCTACTCTCTCGTATTCATTGCTGTAGCCCTCTGTATGGCGTTCGCAAACCCCACTCCCCTCCTCCTTGCGACCGCGTTGTCCATTAAACTTACACGTTCATTTTAGTGGTTTCTTTCTTCCCACTCTTGTATCTAGATGGAACTAGCTTGGTCTGATTTAGAGTAATTCCTGCGATTTGCCGAACGAAATTGGGCGCTCCGGATCCGAACGCCGTGTGCAACTTTGTCCGAGTGGCGAGCGTAGCTTAGTCAGCCCGGTCGTTCGTGTTTGGACTGGTCGCACTCACTTCAGGGGTTTAGAGCTTGTCAGCAATCTTCCCAAACCACCACCGAGTTCCACATTCTCCAACGAGCGATTCCTATGGTGAGCACCGATTCATCGCTTTGCATACAGAGCTGGCTGATGCTCATCCTAGAGTCAAGTCTACAGCGTGCCGCAGGCGGTTAATTCGTGATTTCAAACGCCTGTCGTCGGACCCGCCTCAGGGTATCTCTGGGGCACCATGCCCAGATAATATCATGCTATGGAACGCCGTCATTTTTGGCCCCGGTCAGTATCGCCTGGTTTACCCGCCATGTCTCATCCTCGAGAGCTCTCCGTCAACCCTGTTTCTTGCCCATGGTGCTGACCCTTTTTTATCCCATCTTCTACCGGTCGACGCCACTCATCACTCGCTCCATCCCCCCCCCTTTCACCCACGACAACGGAACCTTTACTGCTGCGATTTTCCTCGAAATTCAAATCTAGCCGACACACCGTTCGAGGATGGAACGTTCAAGCTGTGTTTGACCTTCGACGAGACGTACCCCAACAAACCACCGACCGTCAAGTTCATTTCAAAGATGTTCCACCCCAATGTCTACGCCAACGGCGAACTCTGTTTGGATATATTGCAAAATAGATGGAGCCCGACATACGACGTTGCCGCTATTTTGACCAGCATTCAGAGCCTGTTGCATGACCCCAACCCGAACAGGTGCGTCCCTCCCCGAGCCACGCGACTTCTCCTGACCGAATTTGACATTCGTTGCCCTTTGTCTTGGGGTACTTCGCCGATGATTCAGTCCGGCCAACGCCGAAGCTGCTCAACTTTATCGCGAAAACATGAAGGAATACATCCGACGGGTGAAGGCCACCGTTGAAGAGAGCTGGATGGATGCCGAGCTTCCTGAAGACGATAATAGCAGAGGTAGCGGAAGTGCCGCCCAACCGCCGGCAACTGAATGAGTCATGGACGATGTCCGGCTTCTCACCTGTCCGGAGGATTCCGGATGACGAGGGAAACGCGTTTGGGTGTGTTCGAAGCGCTTAGGATGGCGAATTGGAGATGTCCATAGGTTTTCGAAGAAATCGAAATGTCCTCGGAACTGTTGCCTTTTTTGGCAATTCGGTCCGACCTATTGTCCTCCGTCCATCGCCAACGCAATTAGAGGCTGTTCTTCTTTCGTGCTGCGCAGAAGGTTTAATCCCAAGACACATATGTACCGATCTGTCGGGTATTCAGACGCTTGCTAGTGATTCGCCAACGGAATTCCGGCATGGCTACAATTTGCGTCGCCGATAGGCCACATACCCGACCAATTTAGCAATTTTGATCTCTGCACATCATGAATATTTCTACGACATTACACTAAATTTGGAGGGAAAATAACACAATATTTGAATGCCGAGACATCCTCTAACTACAACCCAAACGGATATGTCTCATCCGTCTCCCTAGGCTCCTCATCCTGGACACGAGAAGGAAGAGCCTTAACCGCATTTGTCTCACCGAACCAAACATAAGCGTCAAATTGCATCGGCAAGCAAGCCTCCTGATAGTGGCTCCATCGTTCGGTATCCGGTCGATAGATCACCCCAATGAATCGTTCGAGCCGGTGCGCCATGAGTTGCTTGATCATTTCTTCCCTCTCGGCCTCCTTCTCCGTCGTCGGCGTCTCGTTTCCTTCGCGAAGGTCCAGTAGGAACCGGTCAATCCCGGAGTCATGCATCAGTGCCTCGTAGCTATCTGGACGGGACTTTCTAACCCGCATAATTTGCATCGGCCTATCCCACTCATGAGCGGCGGCGACCGTACCGGTGTGAGTGCCGAACCCAATAAGCACCGCTTCGTCTCCAAAGTGTTCACGACAGAGCTGGCCAATGTTTAACTCCCCGTTCTGCGTCCCCATGCTGGTGAATCTGGCGTCACCTATGTGCGAGTTGTGGGCCCATACTACGGCTTTCGCTGCCCTACCGCCTCGGCTTCGTTCCTCAAGTAAACGACGGAGAGTATTGAACATGTGGGTATCACGCAGATTCCATGATTCGTCTTGTCCTTGGTACATCGCTTGGTAGTACTTCTCGGCGTCATGGACGAGGATCGCGTTATGAGCTGCGTCCATGAAGCCTTCGTCTCCGAGCTGGGCGTCCTGGATGTACTGGAGCTGACGTTTAAGGAGCGAATGAAGGACCTTGAGGACCTCCTTTTCGCAAGGGGCGTACCCCTTGCTCATAGCTGCCAGTCCGTAGCGTTCGGGGTTGCGAACCCATGGTGCTAGACAGCCGTATCGCTTTCGAGCAGACTCTGCGGCTTCGGGGTCGACTCGATCCAGATATTCTATCACTGCCGTCGTTGATGCGTGCAAACTGTATAAATCGAGGCCGAAGAATCCTGGTTTGTCCCCGAGTTCGGGAATGGTGTCATTGTATTTCTTCAGCCAGCTAACAAAATCTTGGACGTCTGTGTTGCGCCACATCCAAGTTGGGAATCTGCTGAATGGGGTGACCGATGATTTAGGTGCAAGGGTGCCGTCCTCCGCTGCCAGAGGTCGTGATGGGATGGGAGGCCCCGGGAGGTTACGAACATAGCAATCAATGCTATGTGCATCGGGCCAGTCAGCTTCAACTGCAATGACGTTGAAGCCGTGCTTGGTGAGGAGCCGACGAGTAATGGCTGCCCGGGCACCGTAGAACTCCGAGGTGCCATGACTCGACTCGCCGAGAAGTACGACTCGAGCGTTTTCGGCATAAGTATCGAAGACTTCTGGAAACTTCTGGGATGATATGTCTGGTAGAGGGATAGCAGCTGCCTTGATTCGCTGTGGAAGCGATGGTGGGCGACTGTGCGACATGGTTTGAACTGTGCTAGTTCGAGGGTTTAAGAGACAAAGTAACCTTGAGAGAGAAAGTTGAAGAAATTTGAGGGGAATATGGGGTTATATTGAGGTATTAGGGAGGCTGGTTGGCGAAGATCGCCTCTGAAGTACTTGAGTGGAGCCAGCGCCGCCGTGTCAACCATGACGTTGGTGTACTCGTGACACCACCACGGGGACCTCGAAGAAGAAAATTTTGACTGAATTTATTTACTCACCCTTGCGCCTAACCTTTGTCGTCAACAGACAATCTGATATGTGGGTCTGGGGCACATGGCCAAAACAAACACGCCCAAGCGCTGCCCTTTGATTGTGTTCTTTTTGTTCTTTACCACCACCCACCAAAAGTCAATCAGCCCCGGAGATTAACAAAATCATGAAAATTCACCTGTGTGCTTTTTTAGCATCGTTGATCTCGACAAGTTTTTGGTCACTTCCCCGTTCTGCGGCACTATGCCAAAGAGTTCAAGAGAAGCCAACCAGTGAGTGCTCTCCTATAAAGAGCCTCCCTTTGGATACGTTTGAGCCCGCTAACCTTTATCCTTCCTATATAGCCTGATGGATCTTTCGTCAAAGAGCCTTCATGACAAGCAACGGCGCAAAGACGTCAAGGCAATTATCAAGGGGTTCCCCAAGCAGAAGAGTTTGGCATTCAAAGCTCTTCAAATCCTAGCCATTCAACAACGCGTTCTCGACTATCTAGTCTCCTACGACGTCCGCTTTGGGTGCGGGGTGATCAGGAGCCATCCGTCTCGTCAACAGAGGGATTTAGTATCAATGTCCCTTACAAGCAAAGCTTTTTGGTGGAACGCGATGAAAGTAAAATGGCGGGAGTTGATCGATCCTGAGCCATTTTTTAACATTTGGCGGGAGATTGGAATGTTAAGGAAGGATCAAGAGGGATGGGTATGTGGTTTCGATCTTCGTACGCATGCTCGGAGCTGATCAAGAATCTCTTATTCCTAGGGCACGGCGCTCTTGCGAGAACCGCAAGCACTTGATTGGACTACCATATATCGGTATATGTCGCAAGTTCAAACGCTCCGCTTCGTTCGTGAGCCGACATATGGAGCTTTCCGTCAACCCCAAATCATCTTTCTTGTGCGTCAGTTGTACAACGCTGCGAAGTGGCCCAATCAAGACCAAATTCTCTGTAACGTGTCCAAGGGCATCGGCCTAATGCCCCGTCTCTTCCCCTCCCTGCGCATTTTGGAGTGGGAATGCATTTTCCCTGTTGACCTGCAATGCCTCGGAATGGTCGTTCTTGCCAGCCCCGAGATTGACCAAGTCGTCATTGGGATTCCGGACCTCTCAAACGCATTACCAGAGGACCGCTGGCTGTGGGATTATCATCTGTTCTTCCTGTTGGAGTTTGTCTTTGTTCACGCAAGACCGATTCGACATTTGGAGATCAG
>KN822950.1:102682-136252 GCA_000827465.1 Tulasnella calospora MUT 4182
AATTGAACCTAAGCCATGGCTGGGGACGACTGAATCGTATAAGGAAAGAGTCAGTAAGGGATGGAGCAGTCGGTGGTTGTAGACGGGTGGTGGCTCACCAAGTAACCCAACGATGGCCACGGGGGTGGTGGAGGGCCGGCTGAAAGAGAGTTGTTGTCAAACAATATTGTCTCGGACCGTCGAGACAGTGTCTAGGTGTGCAGGAAAGGGGTTAGATCGAGCAGAAAGGAACGGGTTCTCTACTGGACTGACAGGTTGGGTGGTGGGTGGTTGGTGGTGGAACGGAAGATCAAACGCGTCGGGCGGACTTAAGCCTTGTCCGCTGACCAAGCAACCCCCTATGAACTCTACATCTCCCACCATTTGATCTTCGGAATTCAGATAACCCCATCCAACGAAACACAGACATGACATGAGCTTGTATAACGAGCGTAGATAAATAGTGATGGGGATTCATATACGCCACCGTGCAACCTGGACGAGATCCCAGTCACGCGGTCGAACTCGTTGCTTTTTTCATCTTGCGACCATTCCAGTCCTTTCTGTACGACTACGAGCCTTACATCCGCGGACTCGACTCTCTTTACCTTCGAATGGAATGACTTTCTTGAAGACTTCAGAACATGCTGCCATTATTGGTTCTGGAGGAAACAACATGGAGGTCGGGAGCCTCCCCTTCTTCCATGATCGGAGTTCCAAACCACTTTCGACATTATTGGTTCGGTATAGTGTCCATCTCGTTCTTTGTGCAGTTGCTATCGTTCACCTGTATCGACAAGAAGCTAGCGTAGTTGAGGGTAACAACGATCGGCTTGGGGTGGTGTCGCGAAGGAAGAGAGCAGCGACTGGACATGGCTGAACAAAAAAAAAGAGAGAGACGTGGATAGCGGAGAGACCAGGTAAGGAAAAGCCGGGGCTAAACGTCCCTCTTCCAATTGGGCGTGAATCTCAGGGGAGGATAGGCTCGGTGGGAACAAGGGTCGAGGCATTCCTACGAACGCGGACCAAGTAAGGGCGTTGAAGGTTGTATTTCTTTGTTTTTGATGCTGACAGCTCATTTACTGCAGACTCTGTGTCAGCAGCCTCGAAGCGGCTGGTGTCTTCCACTGCTCTCAAGCACCGCAAAAGTCTCACTTCGACCTATCCTCTAACTCGTTTCCATCTATCTGATTTTTGTTTGTGCCATCGACACTCTGGTTGAGGGGGAACATCAACGCTGTCCCTCCATCCTCAGCGGGCCTGATGGTCTGCGAATGACGGATTTCACCCAAGCCGCTCATCACTGCCACCCAAACGCAGTCGGTATCACTCTCTCAAAATTCAATCGTCTTAGGAGTCAGTCGATGCGACACGGAGCGGTGACTTTGGGCGATGGTGAACAAAACATGGAACGATTCGAACGGAATCTCAAAGAACAACCCGACTCGCTGAGGCACATCAAATTACTCTCGATTACAGCTCCAAGACCACATTTACTAAGACAATCAAAGCAGCATTTTTTTTCCCGACTTACTCAGCCGGTCGTTTGCCCAGAGCGTCGGCGCCAGACCTACCCGGGCCCGTCCTCTGGTTAGGGATCCACTCCCGTAAGAGCTCCTCACCTAGAGCTTCCAATGCGTCCCAAATTTCGTCTTCCGTTGGTGGGGGAGGATTGTGTGTCCATTGAGCGTCGTTGGAGGAACCTACGTCGGACACTTGGCGACTCGTAGTGGGTGGACTTGCAGACCGAGAGGTTTGACTGGTTGGCTGATGGTGCGGGGCGATGCTAGCGACTTGAAAGGCATTGGAATCTTCGTCATGGTCACCACCACTGGGCCCCAAGTCTGATTGGAGAGGATAGAGTGAAGCAATGGAGTGAAGCGGACGGTCGACGAAACCACAAAAGCGAGTTAGGAGTATCAATGGGCATTATAGAGGCCACGAACTCACCTTGCTCTTTGGCTTGGGCATCGCAACTGCTCCTGGCAAGGAGGGGAGATAAACGTCAGCCTGAGGGCTCGCGGGCACGCCATCACCAAAGACGGAGGTCGCCAGTGACTCACAATGCTCTCACAACACGTAGCTTGGTATCGGCGTCTCCATCTTGCCTTTCGACTCGGGTTGGAGTGGATGAACGATTGGGGTCAGACGACATGGAGTATACTACTATGAAGTGTGGGGGCGATGTGGATACAGTGTGCAGCTGATCTGCAGTTCTCTACCGGGGATCGGTTCGGCTATAAGTAGGTTCAAATGGAAGGCTTGGATTTGCAACGTTTCTTGGGAGAGATTTTTTTTTACTAGCTTCCGATCAATCTCGCGAGAGAAGCCCGAACGTCAGCAGTTTTCAGACGCGACAGACCAGCCACTTGATGGCTTTTACGCCGACATCTGGAGTCGATCTTCGGGCCTATGGCCGAGCATATGACGTCTGTTCGCCTTCCTTTAGCGCGCAGAAGCAATCTTGATCCCAGCGAGGTATGACGAGATCACTAGTTTCCACCGCCTACTACGATCCACCTCACGCACGCTTCAAAACGACCCCCCCCCCCATTTCAAGTTGCTCCCAGCTACCCTTTTGGAGCACCAACCTCTCCTCAGGTCGTCGGCAGGATCTCCGAGCTCGTCGCGCGTCAATCTGTGCTGTTGTCGTTCGCTGGCATTCAAGATGACAGTCAGATATTTAGCGTTGTGGGTACAAAGTAAATTGCCATTGTCTCTTAGTCCATTCGTCACGTTTTTAATGCGTCCGGCCGAGGAAAGGCGAGACATCCCCGTAAATGTGACCAAGACAGTGGGAAATAGGGGTCGCTGACTCAGCGGACGTAGACGTAAGTCCGTCCACTCTTCGTTCACTTTCCAACTGACAACCACCATCCCCGTTCACCACACAAAGTAAGGCCACACATTCACACCACTTGCAAAGTCTTCAAGCTTGCCCATACTCACCCACCGGCTCTTGTCCGCAGAAAAGCAGTCCTCAAGAACAAGCTTTTTTCCGCGAACCTTTGGCCTTCGATGCCACCTCCGCGGCCACCGCTGGGTTGTTTGGTAAGTGACCCATTTCCCCTGTCGCACGATTCTGCCGTCGCCTAATATGCTCTTGCCTCACTTAGTTGCCCCCGGCTGTGGCTTAGGTCTAATTTGCGGCTACCTTCAAGGGTCTTATGGTTCCATAGGCTGTCGTCCGCTGGGCGAACCCCTATGGCTGTCGACCGGATACGGTGACAGCGAACTCCCGAGAACCATCCTCGGAGTCGTTTTCGTCGGCTTCGTAGTGAGTCTTCGCGACTGGACGTGGGTTTGAGCGGCCTTTTAGGCACGCTTGCTCGCCCCAGTCAGCACCTTCTCTAACGAAGGTTGCTTTCATTTCATGTCGATAACGTTTAAGTATGCTTCACGTTCTCCCTTTTCCTCTCTGCCCCGGGATCTGGCTTTACGCTGGGCGTCTTCATATGACGTATATCCTCGCTGGCAAGATGACACGACGGATTCGATCATGCCTCGAATCCGTGGCGGTTTTTCGGAACTCGAAGTCGGCACGCGGGCCTCCTCGTGGTGAGTTCTGGTAACGTTCTCCTGGTATCGGGGGAGCGGCTAGACCGCGTACGCTGGATAATCTTCTGTATGATGTATGTTGTCATCAATGAAATTCATCTCTTGGTCTTTGAACCGACCTCCCGCACGAATGATACACCAGTCTTTGCGCAGAATGTAAAAGCATAGCAGCCAAAGCCGTCATCGTTGAATCTAGAGGTAAACCACGGAGTCTTGTAGTTCACAACATTACCAGAAAGATGACGTACCAAGTCGTTTCTGTGCTAAAACGTTGACGGCTTGACCTTCACGATCTCCTCTCGGGGCTTGCCAAATACATCGTACTCATCAGCCGCATAGAGAGCAGGGACCATATACTATCGGATCGGTGCGTTACCTGACATTAAATCATGCATTCAATCTCTCGTTCGTTGCACTCGTGCCTCCAACTGACGTCACACTGAACTATACCCGGATTCAACTACTCATGGCACCTTCAGCTTCCAAACTCACCAGCATTTGAAATACTGGGGAACGACTATCCATTAGATACGATCGGCAAGGTTTCTAGGTTGAGTGCGAGGGGTTTACATTTTCTCCAATGGCTTCCTTATTTGATACGAGTTTTTGCGGACTCCAGGAGTAAAGTATTAAGCGTTTCGTCTATCCACTCGCCCCTAAGGGCTCGTGCTTGAGCACTTCGGTTGGTACCTCTGAGCCGGTTGCCATCCTGCGCATACCCTCGACTTCGTAATGCAGCGCACAAACTTGAAGATGCGATCGACATACCCTTTATCACCTCTCGTTATCCGTGAACCGCAAACCCAACGGCTCCGAAGGCAACGGAGTACAATGGTGGAGAACCACGGTGCTTGGATGAAGGAGACTATGTTTTTGAGGTTGTGGACAGGTTCTTGGTGGCATGAAGCGATGCGATGTAGCATATCTGAACTTCGAGAACGAGTGCAATCAGGCCTTCGATCTCTGCAAAGTGGTTCGAAGCGTGAGTTCTGCCACCGGTTAGGTATCAGCCTGCCAACGTTTGATTCGGGTCAAACACATCAGATCAACACATTGCCAAGTACGCGATCAGACCAGATGCCTGCGGTAACGTTAGGCTGCTCTCAAACAGCGTGCCGCGACTCACCTTGCGAAGGTGTGGGAGATCTTATTTCGTGCACGGCGGGTTAGTCATATATAGAAGCAGTTTGCAAGACAACGTATACGTATGCATTTGAATACTATGCGAGGCGATGGTAGAGTGAAACAGCTATCGAGAAGTGGCAGTAGCAGTTCAAAACGAAAAGGTCAAAACAAGGGGCAAGACGCACGATACGAACAAGAATAGGATAGAAAATAAAAGACGGGTGAAAGGGGACAGTCAATAGTGGATGGCAAAGAGGAAGAGCCATAATTACATATGCAATGGAAAACACGATGCAGGAAGAGGGATGTGCGTGTGCGAAAGAAGAAGTGAAACATGTGAAGGATGTAAAGAGTTCTCTTCAACGATAGTAGGCGTGCAGAAGCACTTGGGAAGAAGAAAAGAGAAGGTTGAACGACTCGAACAACAGGCGAAGAGATCATCCTGGACGTGGTAGGCAAGAGAGAACAAAATTTAAGCATGAGAAAAGGCTCGGCCCTATTTCCGTCTTCGCGGTATTTGATCGCGGACACGCAAGATGGCGGATCTCACTCGGCCGTCGAACTCCACGACATCAGGGTTGGTTGAGTTGGTGATGTTTCGACGTAAGCCAACGATCCGTTCGAATGCCGACAAGATCGCAGGATCGAAGGGCAAATCTTGGGGCAGAACGGAAGATTCCAGGTGCGTAAGAATCGAGTCCGGAGCTTGTAATGACTCCAGAAGAGGAACTCCACCGAGCGCGACCCCTAGCGCTTCACGAAGGGAACGGTTGGACAGTACGATCATCAATTGGTAGTGCGCCAGTTGATACTCGTTGTTGCTTAGATCGACGACAGTAGGAGAAGTAACGGGGGCCTGAAGATTTTGTTGAGTGGGGATGGGAGGTGGATCATGGGCAGGGGCCGGCTGGGAGGATTGTGGCTGTTCAGTCGTGGGTGAGTCCCGCCGCAGGGTTGAAGCGACAGTATTGCGGAACTGGTTGAGACCGAGGTCGTCGGTATGATGAATACTCGCAGTTCTTTTTTTCTCTTTGGAAGGACACCGTAGAAATTTAGAGTTCATCGCCGACCGACTCAAGGAGATCGAAGACAAATACTTACTCCCTTTCAGCTTCCTCCGGGAACCTTTTCTTTCATCGTCAGCCTGCATCTGTTCCCTCAGCAACTTAATCTCTACAAGTGATTCAGGTCAAATGGGAACTGCACGACGAGCAGCAGGCCTACCTTGTTCCCTCTCCTCCTCGCACCTGCGCTGGAACATGGCTTTCAGATACCACTGGACCTCTCCAACCTCCGTTAGCTTTCCGGTGGCGCTATTCGCGAAGATTGCGGGGTCATTTGTTGATCCGTCCGTTGGGGGGTTCCTGCGGATCGGTCGAATTGTGTACCCAGGAAAGGCGCCAGCGCGACGCAAGATCGTCTCAGTATCAGCGGCCAGTCTAGGCATCACGATGCTGACATTCCTCGACGTGCTCCTGATGATAAAAATCTTTGCCCTTGAAACAAACACAGAAGGTTCGGGGAGGAGAGACCGAGGAAAAACAAAACCACAAAACAGGCGATCAATCTTCGGTCGAAGTGACGGTCAACTGGGCAGCAAATAAGCCTACTTTGGATTAAGCCGGGCTCTTCGTTTTGTCGAAACTTCGTCGGGCGCGTCGGAAGTTGTGCTTGAATGCTCAAAAACGAGTGCTCCGGCGGTGAGACTCTCCACCTCCTCAGGTAAATTCCTGCACTTGACTCGAAGGGTCCGAAGTTGGGGCGTGACGATGATGTAGCGTCTTAGCGTATCGTCGGCGGTCATTTTCAGCGACAGATGGGAGGGGGGGAGTATAAAGCGAGCCTTTTGGGTGGTTGCAAAGGGGGATAGGAGGGAATGCGATAAGGGAGAGTTAGGGAGTGGTCGAGATGGGCGAGTTGCTGCGAGAGTTGGAGGTCCCACAGTCACCTTGGTCGCCGCTCCCACTGACCTCACCGGCTCTCTCGAATCACACCCCAAAACTCTCGATCACCAGCATCCGGATTGGCTCGGCGGTGACCGGCGGACCGGCGATGTTTGCGTAAATTCCGAAGAAGTTTTCGGAGGTCCAATTTGGCCCTTTTGGGAAGTCTGGGGCTTGCAACAAATCCTGCAAGCATCAGAAACGCTGTGGTGCGACGTCCCCATCGCCCCGAGGCTCGCGATATAAGTAACTCGGAAAGCACTTTAACCTGTCGATCGACCGCTCGCCGAACATCCCAGCTCCGAATTCGTCAACTCGTGGTCTTATATCGGATGGCTCTTCACTCATTCCCGTAGACCAGCACGCTCAGAATCACAGACTACATACCAGCGCCTCGACTGTTTTCGAAGACCAGTCGACAACTTACCATGCATCCCGAAGCCGGTCCAAGCAACGTCGCCCGGGCCACCTCTCGTCAGGTGGATGGCTCCGACGACCCGGAAGACGCCAAAAAGCGCACCATCAAGATCACAATGGGGGGAGGACTCTGGAATACAGCAAACATGCTGGAGACACTCATTCCTGAGCCTGACCTGTGCGTGTTTCTGCCTTCCACCAGCTCTAAACACATCACTAACGTTGCCCCAACGTGCACACAGGCGTGACATGGCCACCGCATTTCCCGATGGAAGAGATGGAGAAACTAATATCTTCTTTGTCTCTTTCCCATCTACCGAGATAGTTCAAGTGGTGACAGAATGCTCTCCCAACGACCTCACTATCAGCCCCGTCACCGATAGCGAGTTCGAAATTTTCGCGACGATCTATCGCTCCGCTATTCAAGCAGCTGCAACGGACTACGTAGTGCCCCGTTCTTCGGGTGAGTATGACTATTGATCCTCTTCGCCATGTAGGCCGGTGCTAGGTCCTTGGACTGATCGGTTGGTTAACAATTTAGGGTGTTCTTCCCCAGCTGCCACTGCTCCTAGCCCCCTAGCGACTTCGTTAAGGTAAGACTTCGATGGGAAACAAGACTTCGAGGTGGTTTTGGGGAACGGACGCTTATGTCACTAATGAAATTTCATTCTTCCCAGGTCGCCTCACTTCAAACTGGGCAAAGCCCCCGAGGATGGTGAGCCACTTATGATTTCTTTTTGTACTCTCAGCTTTACACGAACGCTAACTGTGCCTTATTCTTTCCTTGCGACCTTCTTGTGATCTCAATCGTATTGGTGATGTCTCTCAAGCCGACGAAGCCGAAGGGTCTCGCGAAGGAACGGACGACGAATCTGCAGGCCAAGTTCCTGGACCTCCGAGAAAACGACGTCGGCTATCGGATGCGGAATCCACGGTCACCCTGCCCACCGCACCGCTTACCGAAGACCTTTGGGACATGCTCGACAGGTTCACCTCGGCACTGCTCAGGGAGTTCGCGTCGGCGCCGTTGCCCCCGGATACCGACAATGCCGGAGAAAATGGAGCTTCTGCCGCCGGGAACGATCATGAGCTTGGTAGTGGGGACAACGAAGGCTGTTCCACCCCTCGTCTGAGCGCGAAGGCGAAAGGGAAGCGTCCTATGAAGTGACACTAGGATGATCATTTTCTCGATTGTATCGTACCACCAAGGTACCATAAATAGAATAATCTTGGAGAATCACGTACAAGCAAGTCGTGTGATCGGAATATGGAGGGGATCGGTCCTTGGGGATGACCAGTGCCCGTGCCGAACGCATCTTTAACCCTCTTCGACAATTCGCGTGTTCCTCAGTTGAGATCCATGGCACGAGACAGTTTTAATATGGCTGTTACTTTACATCCTGAGGTTTTGTAATACACTTAACATGTTTCCCGTACCCAAGAGTCTTCTGCGACTGGGTGTACCGAGGCCAAGCCGTGAATTGGCGCGGAAACTTCGTTAACATAATAATTATATAAGGACGTCCTAATGGATTCAAAGTAGGTGTGTGTGTTATTACCGATGAGTGAAAGCTGATTATCTGTATGCCGGCCAATCTCAGCCTACGCCCCGGATAATCAGAGCAAGAACACTCCACGCAAAGACAGCACTAATAGGAGGGGACACTTCGCGCATACGGGCGGAATAGATCCCCAAGGATTTTTACTGTTCTAGGTACTGAGAAATCACAGATCTAGAGGAGAGAGGGCTCGGACCAAGGGGACGATAGACGTGGGGGTGGGAAATAGGAGGTGGCTTAGTCAGCGGAGGTGAACTTAAGTCCGTCCGCTCTTCATTCCCTTTCCGACCGACAACCACCATCCCCATTCACCACGCAAGGTGAGCCCGCACGTTCACATCGGTTGCAAGGTCTCCACACTTACTCATACGCACCTACCCAACTCTTGTTCACAGAAAAGCAGTCAAGAGCAAGTTTTGTGCTTCAACTCTCCAGCTCCCCCACTCTCTCGCGGCCATCGCTGGGTTGTTTGGTTAGTGATCTCTCTCCTGTTCGTCGCTGTAATTCACCACCAGCTAACATGCCATGATGTGGGTTAGTTGCCCCCGGCTGTGGCTTAGGTCTAATTTGCGACTACCTTGAAGGGTCTTATGGTTCCATAGGCTGTCGTCCGCTGGGCGAACCCCTATGGCTGTCGACCGGATACGGTGACAGCGAACTCCCGAGAACCATCCTCGGAGCCGTTTTCGTCGGCTTCGTAGTGGGTCTTCGCGACTGGACGTGGGTTTGAGCGGCCTTTTTAGGCACGCTTGCTCGCCCCAGTCAGCACCTTCTCTAACGAAGGTTGCTTTCATTTCATGTCGATAACGTTTAAGTACGCTTCACATTCTCCCCTCCTCTCTGCCCGGGGATCTGGCTTTACGCTGGGCGTCTTCAGATGACGTATATTCTCGCTGGCAAGATGACACGACGGATTCGAGCAGGCCTCGAATCTGTAGCGGTTTTTCGGAACTCGAAGTCGGCACGCGGGCCTCCTCGTGGTGAGTTCTGGTAACGCTCTCCTGGTATCCGGGGAGCGGCTAGACCGCGTACGCACTCGCATTGCATGTATTAAGGTTGCTTAGCGACATTATAATCTATTCATCATGTTCTGAGCCAAACCTTTGTAGCGTCGGTTCTGGACAGCTGCAGCACGCTTCACTACTCAAATCCCGTCAACCAAAATGGGGTTTGACTGTACATATTCGTCTATCAAGTTCAGATTTCTTTACATGGCGGAGTGACACGAACTCCGCCAAAAACTCCCCCACAAGCGGACACACACCTCCGCCGGAGCCACAACGCCCCAACTCTCCTAATACACCGCAGGTTCCACTTCATACGCGTGCACGTCTCTGAACATCTCCTCCCGAGCGTCCTGGTTCTCCCCGTCGGTTGTAGACTGACCGGCTCACAACGGGTTGGGGCCTGTAGCCAATTCGCTCGACGACCAAGGATCGGAGCGGAGGAACGACGGGGTAGTAACAAGTTCATTTGTGATGCGAGCTCCCTCCTGTGGGGCCAGACGTAAGGCGACGTTGTACTTTTGGATTTCGATTGTTGATATCTCACTTGCATTGGACTTCATCGCCACTTGTGGTGCCACTGATTGAGTGGTGAATTCCGGGACATGGATTCTAAAGTCCCTCTAGCAATGGCTGGACCTCAGATGTGGAAAATAAATAATCCTCAGCTTAGATTTGATTTGTGACTGGAAGGTTTTACAGCTCACAAGCGTCCCAGTTCCCATGGTCCCTCCTGGAAGACCCCATTCGAACGAGCGATGGTGTACGGCCATTCGCTGGTTTCAAGTTGACGTCTATTGAGATAAAATGGGTGTGATAGACTTCGATCGCATCTCGGTTAGCTGCTGAAGGGTTGTGTCGGGAATACGCACGGAGCGCTAATCTTTTGGGGCACCAATCGACCTTCGGCGCCCGACCTATAGGCTGGAATCGGGTGGACGAGTGGGTCGGCTATACCGAGGATGCTCTTCGCTCCCAAAACGCTGACAGAAGGTCGTCTTTTAGCAAGGATAACCTTAGATCAACTGGGATTTGCTCGCACCAAGTTCTGAAGCGTGCGTTGACGATCCTTGACCCCCTGACCATCTCTCTCTCCTCCTTGAATCGGCACGTATTAAAAAATTTGACCTCATCGTGGTCTCCTTTGGTAACACTTTATTTATATTGTTGCAGTTGGCAAAGCGGATTGACTGCCTACCGGTTGAATACTGGAATCTTTGTTGATGATCGTCGCATGCATAGATGTTTATGGACACCAATTCGCGGTTCTGCAGTAGAGAACAGGCTTAAGAGAGCGGGTAGTATTGGTATATCTGGGATGCCCTCAGCAGATTCTTCGTCGCTTTCGAACATGATGGTGCAACTCACTTTGGAATGGGTTGCAGCGATTGAGTAACGAGTTCGAGGCAGACAGTCAAACACGCCCCTTCGTTACTCCATCGTCGATTGGTTTAGCGATGACTGGGCGTCGATCGCACGCATAAAAATTTCAAATTGTCTCGGAAATCCTTGGAGGACGCAATTTGTCCTATTTCGGAAGTCGTTCCCTCGCGGCGAACCCTGAACAGATGAGGCTTAAACCCTTGCCTCCAAACATCAAATCCATGCACAAAGGCGACTTGCAAAATAAAGGCGAACAATACACTAGCTCACAAACCCGAACCGCTTAAAGAATCGCTTTCCGACAAATCCCAACCCCGCTGCGACGGCAGAGTCTGATGAAGCAACCGAAGCCTTCGCCTCCGACATCCGCAGCCTTCTTCGCCGTACATCGATGTGAGTGACCTTTCCAGTTGTTAGTGGGTGTCCTTAGTGGCATATATCCAACACTTACAATATATGGTAGTCCTGGCATTCTACAGTTTTGGAGTTATTAGACCATTTGATCCGATCTCGGTAGCAAAGGACAAGCGTCTCGGCAGCAAAGGCCGGCGAACGCGATGCCTTCGCTCCAGCATACAAGCTCTAATAATCCTTCGATGTTATCTCTCTTACCAGAGTATGTAATAGATACTCTGGTCGAACACCGGACCTCAGAATGGCGTGGCTCAGCACCGACAAGGGTCTCATCTCAGGGGGTGACCGTGTGAGAGCTAGGTGCACTGCGTGGCTCACCAGGCTTGCACGGAATATTCCGAGATGAAGTGTACAAAGTGCCCAAAACCAGCATCGGGTGGACAATTACCTCGTGGGGGAGGGCAGGTAGTGATGAACCCGCCAACGACCACGTCGGGTGTGTACAAGTATTTCAGACTCTCCCTCACCATTCACCCCACCCGGCCCCATCTCTACATTCCATTGCGTTGTCTCCGCAAAGCTCAAAGGCGAACCTTGACTCATAGCATCTCTCCTCTCAACCCTCTTGCTGCGAAAGGTCGGATGCAAAACGAAGAACACTACCCTGGCATCCTCACTGGTTCCACAAGTAGATTCCCGCTAAGCGCTAAGCTGGTACGTGTATACCAGTCTCGACATAGAAGCGTCAGGGACTCACCGAAATGAATTTCTGGTAGACCGATAAGCTCGAGAAGCTCGCAAAATGGCGACTTAGTCCCTCCTCAATCGAATTCCCGAAAGACAGCCGCGAGTCCAATGGAGGATATGCGACTGTTTCGCGAGCGATCTTGGTTTCCCCCCAAAATATCGTAAGCGGAACGAATAAACTCGGTGATTCCAGAGACGAAGTTGTGGACCCGCATCGTCGAAGCCCCAAATCCAACGACCATGTCCTAAATTTAGAAGGCGGCAACGAGTGTCGAGAGGCAGAAGGAAATATCAAGGAAAGCACAGATAAGGGTGGAATCGCAGCCGGCAAACAAAAGCATGGTTCCGATGATAAAACGTACGGGGGTCGGAAGGTTAGCAGCAATCAGCTTCTCCAATCTTCTCTTCCAGGGTGAATTGTTGAGAAGCCCTTCGATTCCAATGCTCCAGCTTGTAGCAGTGAAGAAGATGATAATATCAGGTGATACTGTGGAGCGGATATTGGGGGTGAGCACGGTTCATTATGATCGCTTAGGGATTCGGCCTGAGTTTCTCTCAGTTGACCCTGAGAGAAGCGGAATTTTTGGTCGACGTCACGCACGAGAACGTTATCGCTTTTGAGGGTTTTGTCGAGGAGCTATCAAAAAATGTCATCTGGTTAGTCTTTCCCTGGAAAGATAACGGGAACTTGAGAGACTTCGCTGCATCGGGGGATTGGAGGATTCCAGAGCGAATTTCGCTGGTACGAGCCTGCTACTTTTCCTCGGCACGCCTCTTAGACTCTTTATTTCAGATAAGAGACGTTTGCAGAGGGGTAGATTATCTCCACAGCCGACGCCCCCCTATATGCCATGGCGACCTTAAATCGGTAAGTTATGATACATTTATAAGGGTTTGCTCAGGAACGAATGTAATTACAGGTAAACATATTGGTTAACTCGGAGTACCATGCCGTAATCACAGACTTTGGATCTGCAAGGCGTCTTGCCGCCAAGGATCCCGATCCGGAATGGCAGCGAACGGGAAGGAATCTGCAGGAAGCCTCTTCTTTTGAAGCAACGCTCTGCACATCCACCAATACCATAACCCTTACTGGCGATCGATTCACTCTGCGGTGGGCTGCTCCAGAGCTGTTACAAGAGTACCCGTCGAGCCTTCAGAGCGATATATGGGCGTTGGGGTGGGTTGCTTACGAGGTAAAGCTAAATCACTTTTCGATCCGCAGTGGAGACGTAAATAAAAGAACTCGCGTAGGTCATGACCAATTCCTTTCCATTTAAAGGCGTTGGGGAGGCCATAGTCATCAAACGCGTAATTCAAGGAGATCTCCCACCCATCGCCCACGACGCCCGCATTATGTTGATTAAAACACTCTATTCTTTCATGATCAAGTGTTGGAGCATCAATCCCAGCAAAAGACCGACGGCCCAGGATTGTCGAGATGAGCTCCAGTGGATGGCGAGTAATGCGGGCTTGCGGTTAATTGCAGGCTCAGCTAAACGAGTTTTGTATTAGCCGTGCGTCATTCCAAGCCCGCCAAGCCAGGATCCAGTAGCTGTCAAAAATGACACAGCTTTTCTTCTTGAGCAGCTGGGAAATATGTACCGGCTTCAGAACGACTATTTCAACGCGTCAAAGTTGTATACCGAGGCTCTGCGACTTTACACCGAGGTCGTCAATAGCCAAAGAAAAGCGCACACTCTATTAGGGCTCGGCCACATACATAGACTTCAAGGCGAACACAGCAAAGCCGTTAAACTCTACTCCGAGGCTCTCCAAATCCTTACCGAGATCGGCGACGGAGAAGGGAGAGCCGACGCTCTGGTGAGCCTCGCTCACGTACATATGCTGCAAGACGAGTACAACCAGGCGGATATCTTCTACACGGAGGCTCTAAAAATCCAGACGAGTATGGGTCGTAGCCACGGTAGAGCCGATGCCCTTTCGGGTCTTGCTGACGTGCATCGGTTTCGAAACGAGCACGACCAGGCCGTTGCGTGCTACTCCGAGGCCATTGAAATCCGGACGGATTTGGGTGATAAACACGGGAAAGCCACCGCCCTTCGGGGTCTCGCTGAGGTGCATCGGTTTCGAAACGAGTATAGTCTGGCCATTACATTCTACTCCGAGGCCCTCGAGATCCGCACGGACTTTGGCGACCGAGGCGGAAGAGCTGAGGTCCTTTGGGGTCTCGCTGAAGTGTATTGCGCTCAAGGCGAGTACAACAAAGCGATGGGATTTTACTCCGAGGACCTGGAGATCCGGACCGACATCGGCGACAAACATGGGAAAGCCTCAGCTTTGCGGGGTCTTGCTCGCGTGCATCGGCGTCAAAACAGCTATAGCGAGGCTATTAAGCTATACTCCGAGGCCATCCAGATATGTACCGACATCAGCAACAAATACGGGAGAGCTTGGGCTCTATTGGGCATCGCTGAGGTGTATTCTGACCAGGATGACCGCAGGAGCTCAATTCATCATTACGAACAAGCTGCTGAAGAATTTGAACAACTTGGGCAGAGAGATCTCGCAGCCTATGCCTCGAAAGGAGCTGCTAGAATTCGTGGATTATTCGAGCAAAAGGAGGCCGTGTGATCTTTCGTCGAGATATCAGAGCTGGAATGGGCTATCCGTGTTGATGCTAGATCGTGATTGATGTAGCGAGCGTTTTGTACAATTCTATGCTCCATTACGGGTTGCTCGGGTTTTCTGGTACGCGTGAGTAATAAAAACAAGGTGTTTTGAGGAAGAGGTAGTGCAGGTTCAAGAATAGTGACGCGTAGACACGTTCCCGCTCTTTGAGAAATCTTGGTTGTCGTCGCGGTTGATGAGCAAGTTCGAGGCGGCCCATCGAACAAGCCCCATTGTCTCGACGGTGACTGGTAAAAAATTCTATCGTAAAAACTCTGAGAATGTTTGCAGCCGCCTTTAGAAATCTTATAGAGTGCAGTTTGACCTATTTCGGAAGTTGGGAGTCTCGAGTGTGAGGATGAAACCGCCTCTGAAGACCACTTTCTCCCTACTAGAGGGGTGGATTGGGTACAAGTAAGTAGGGTCTGCAGGGGAAGACCACGAGGAAAGTTGCCTTGGGTGGTGGATGGAGATGATGGTGTCAGTTGCGAACGGAATGGACAGCGGACGGGCTGACATTTATATACGCCCCATGGGTCAGCAAAGCTCCCACAAGCTCCGAGTTGAGCTAGCTATGATATAAAAATTGGTTCGTTGCAAGAAGACAATGTCACTCGAGGGACGCATGACAAGAAACGTAAGAGATTGCGCGTCGGGTAGCATCCTTATCATACAATATCGCTGTATTACCGATAGATACCCTTCGCTTTCTGAAAGGGGGTGATTAATGTGGAAATTGGAATTCGTGGGGCCGAGCCTGCCCATGGAAACGGTTGCGGAAATATAATCGGTCTGGGGGCTGCAGGCCGGTGTGGGGGGTAGGGCTCGAGTCAAGCGCCATATGCGGCAGGGCGTATTAGAGTCCGAAAACGGAGCATTGGAGACGTATTAATTGGTTTTTCTAATGCTGCCGTGTTTTGATGGACTGGGCAACGTTTTCGTTTGAGCAGGGGGGTCGAACGGTGGGAGACCCAGGATTAGGGGCTCGCTTGGTCAGCGGACGGAAGGCTTAAGTCCGCCCGACGCGTTCTTCCTTCGTTTCACAACCAACCGACCACGACCAACCACCGAGCCGGTCAGTCCAGCACAGAATCCCCCCATTTTGCTCGACCTAACCCCTCTTCTACGTACCCTCTAAAAGGCTGAGGCAATCCTGTTCAATAGCAAGTCCCTACGTCAAGCGTTCCGCCACCAACCAACTCCCCCCGGCCATCGTTGGGTTACTTGGTGAGTCACTCCTTGTCTACATACCAACCACAGAACTCCTTCATCGCTTACCGACTCTTCTCCTTGTACGATCCAGTCGTCCCCGGCCATGGCTTTTGGTTTAATTCACGACTCCCCCCAAAGGGTATGATGGTTCCTTAGGACCGTTCGTCTGCCACTTGGCGGGCGTCCGCGCCTATGGCTGTTGGTCCGTTCACGGGCAACAGTGTAACTCCCGAGAACCGGCCTGCAACTGTTTTCGGTCGGTTGCGGTGCACATTTCGCGGTCGGGTAGGGGTTCGAGCGGCTGGTTCTTTGAACTGGCATCGCACGCCCTGCAAACGCCTGACCCGCTTCCTTTGCTGACGACTTCACGGTCTGAGGCGGAAGGTTGCGATTCTACTGTTAGCTAGTTTTTACTTCCTTCTCGCCCTCTCTGCCCCGGGATCCAGCCATGTGCTGAGGCGTCGTATTCATGACGCAAGTCCTCTGGAGGCACGAAGGTACGACGCGTTCGAGTTTTCTGCTTTCCAAAGCCGAGAACGCATCGAAACGATATTTGGGACCCGAAGTCGGAACGCGAACCTCCTCGTGGTGGGTCCTGGTAACGCTTTTCGATCCTTGGTCGGAAAGCGGCTAGACCGCGTACGCACTCGTGTAGGATGTACCGTATCGTTTAGCTTAGCTGCATGATAGAATATATTTGCTTTTACCGCGAATGAAAACCTCCTTCAAGCTGCCACCTCAACTACGGAAGGCGTGCTTCACTAACCGGATCATATTTTAGGGGGTGTAATTGCATTTCGTCTAACAAACAAGTTCCGAACTATCCTATGTACCTCAAATACATCCACTCAGTCCGCCAAGAACTCCCCCACGAACTTGCACACGTCCTCCGCGACGCCCCAACTCTCCTGATACCCCGCAGGCCCCACTCCGTACGCGTGAACGACGTTAAACGTCTTCCCCTCCCGAGCGTCCCGGTTCTCCACGTCTGGCGTGGACTGAGCGGCTCGCAAAGCAAAGGGCACAGTAGCTAGTTCGCTCGACGACCAGGGATCGGAGCTGACCGACGACGAAGGGAAGGTAACGACATCTTTTTCTACGCGAGCTCCTCCGGTGCGAGCGGGGCGCAAGCCGACGTTGTGCCGCAGGATTTTGATGGTTGATATATCTGGAGCAGTCGTTATGGTGGTGGTCGCGTTGTCGGACGTTTGTGGTGGTTGAGTGGCGAGTTCGGGGCAGTAGGTCAAACAGCGTTCTAAGATCCCTCTGGCGATAGCTGGATCTGGGCTGTTAAGGATGCGACCCGCCAAAGTCAACAAATGGACCCTGCACCGAAGGGAACGGTCTGGCAGTTCGAAACCCTAACCTTACGTCCCAGTTCCCCACTTGGAAAGTCCCTCCTAAGACGACGTCTCCGTTCGAGCGCGGGATGAGGTACGTCGATTCGCTGGTTTCGGGGTTGACGTCTAACGAGAGATGATGAGGAGTGTTAGGATTTCGATTGCCTGCTTAGGGTACGCACAGAAGGATAGCCCCATGAGACACCAGTCGACCTTTGGCGCGCGAACCAGAACCGTTTGGCCGCGGATCGGGTGGACGAGTGGGTCGGCTATGCCGATGATACTCTTCGCTCCTGATATGCGGCGTGAAAAGGTCGTCTTTTAGCGAGGAAAAGCCTTCAAATCAAACTGGAACTCGCCCCGCACCAAGTCCTGAAGCGTTGACGATCACATCTGTCTTGGCCTTCTCATCGCCACTCTCTCGTCTTTCTTGAGTGGGCACGTACTCCAAATCAGCTACGCTGCTAACCCATCCTTTGACGAACTTGACCCCGCGTTCCTTGAGTTTAGCTGAATGTAGAAGTTTTTTTTTTTCGTTTTCAGATAGGAAAGAAAAACAAGAAGAAGTTGCGTATTACTCCTGGTGGGATAGGACGTAAAAAGCTCAAACTGTTTTTTGTAAACGAACCTTGCAGCCAGGTAAGGTACCGCGGTACGTTGATGGAGATGGTGACAAATTCGAAGGCTGAAGCTGTCATGGGCGTTGAGCCGATGGAAGCTGGGTAGGGTTTTTCGATGGGCTTGAACTATATAAGGCGGCAGGGGTCGTTCATCAGCATAACAAAAAGAATGATGGCTGCTTGTATATATGATCAGCGTACCTTCCCAACAACGTCCTGGAACCAGATGCTCTTCGCCTTCTCAGGGTCGGGCGAATACAGTTTGCTTGGCAAGTCCTAAGCATATACCGGAAAAAATTCGAGTCCCATCAGTGCTTTTTCGCACACAAAGATAATCACGATTTTCCGGTACCATGACGATATCAGCCGGAACGTCCTCCTTGAACCTCTCGAAGCTCACTCGTTCCCAGCGGTTTTCAGGATCTCGATTGAGGAACGGGTACCAGTTGGCTCCCTAGAGCGAGAAGCAGGAGTTCAAGGGGATGTTAACATTTGGAAGTCGTAACGCGGAGGGCGGGCGGGGGAAAGACGTACCGCCCAAGGGGACGCCCAGCCCGTCGAGTCAAGGCTGTCGTCAGGCATATCTCGCGCGATAATAGTAACTTCCATTTCATTAGGATGGTATTTTGAAGAGAGTTCGTATGCGCATGTTAGGCCGATGACTGGAAGGAGGGAGGCAAGTCAGTGGGTGTCCCGGGTGCGATAAGGGCGAGAATGAAAAAAAGAGCGGAGACCTCAGACCTCCAGAGCCAATGATGACGACTTGTTTTGGACTTTTCGGTAGAACCATTCTATTCCAAGAGCCAAAACTGTACTAGTTGAGTCCGCGGATGTAAGGCTCGTCGTCGTTTAGAAAAGATTGGGGAAACTGAAAAGGGAGATGAAGAAGCCATGACGCAAACTGCAAAGCTGGCGCTTACCTTAAGCGAACTGCGGGTTTCACCATATGGTCACCGCTCGTCTTGCTTCACTTCTTTACCCAGCGTCTATTCCCCTGGCTCGACATCATTACGGCAAAGGGATTGCCGAATACCGAGGGGAGGGTTCGTGGTGGCACCGATCGACCAAAAGTCAAGCAGAGGTATGCCGCGATCGGACGACGTTTGAGCGTCTTAGGCTAGATACATGATCCGACCCTTCAGAACCACCCTCATTTTACAAATGCACTTAGGAGCTTGTAGCCTCATGTCCCCCATAAGCCGGTGGTGAAAGCGTATCTGGATGAAAATTAATGCCGGAGAGGTGCGTGACTGCGATCGGGGCGTACCGGGGAGAGATAGATCAAAAGCGTCTTATGATTTGCTCCCATTTTGCCAGAACAGAATACCCCCAAAAGTTCCTCCAATAAGAAGCTAACGATGTTCCGAGGCACGGGTACAGCAAACGAAGTGAGAGCGGCCCGGGCTCGGTGCGGGTATAGGATTTGTTGACGTCAGTCCGGACTCTACGCCTTTCCCATGGTTCTCCTAGACAAACAATCGATGCCCCGTTGCACATTGCACTTCTTTGCCTTCTCATCACCAGCCCGTCTTTCGGGCAATGATTATCAAGGCCGTCGAGGGAATTTTACCGACCCAATCGAAGTTCTTCTACTCACTGCCAAGGGCGTTTTGAACAAATGCTGGGCGATGAGTTGGGCTGGTGGCTATTTTTAGCCCAATGCCGAGCTCCCACCCAAGACTACCTTGCCGATTCCCAAATCCGGACAAGGCTCAACGATCACCAGCTGGGTCCGTGATAACTAGTCGTATGTGTATCTTTAGTTGGTGCACTAACGGTTAAACATCACTAGATGGGGCTTCTCTTTCGTATCACTCCGGAATCTTGCTTGCCGTGGGCACGCGGTTGGGCGAAGCAGAAGCCTGCTCCCCCGCCCCTTTGCAGAACTCCCATATTTGTGGCGTTCTCTTCCTTTCTCTCGATGGCCACAAGAGTAGCACATGGAATCCCTTGTCACGGGTTCACGAGCCCACAGCTGGGCCCAAGGAACGGGCGAACTCTGCATTCGACAACTCCACTGGTCTCAACTATAAGTAACCCGGTTCCACGGCCCAACCGTCCCATTCCTTACCCCTCGTCATCCTCATATTCGCCCCGCATCCCCTCCCCTCCTCTTCCCCAGTTTCCCCCTCCATCATGGCCGTCCCGTATTTCATCAAGTCTCTCGACCCGCGACGGCGCGGCGACGACGAAAAGGGCACCAAGGCCCTCAACATCGGCGGCGCCCTCGCCAGCCTCGACCTCATGCAATGGCTCCTCTTCCTCTCGGGTTTCCTCGCCTGGTCCATGGACGCGTTCGATTTTTTCTCCGTCTCGCTCACCGTACCGTACCTGTCTGAGCAATTTGGCAAAGACACGCACGACATCACCACCGCCATCACTTTAACGCTGCTCTTCCGAAGCTTGGGTGCGGTCATTTTTGGAGTGATTAGCGACCGGTTTGGAAGGAAGTGGCCGTTGGTGTTTAATTTGATAATCGTCGCTATACTCGAGCTTGGCAGTGGTGAGTGCGCCCGCTGGGGGCTTATTGCGTGACGTCATTTTCAGGTCACCTGACCCCTCCCGCCCCTCCACGCCAGGTTTCTGCAACACATTCGAACAGTTCCTTGCAGTTCGTTCGCTCTTCGGTGTACGTCCCAATTCCTCCTCGAGCTTATCGAACGCTCTCTGATCGCTTTCTCATACATATAGGTCGGAATGGGTGGGATCTGGGGCCAAGCAGCCGCGACCAGCCTCGAAAACCTCCCAGCGGAACTCCGCGGCATTTTCTCCGGCGCTTTGCAAGAAGGCTACGCGTTCGGCTACCTCATCGCAGCCGTCGTCGACTTGTACCTCGTCCCCGGAGACCCGCACACATGGCGTTCCCTGTTCTGGTTGGGCTCCGGTTTGAGCTTCGGCGTGGCATTGTTCCGAGCGGTTTTACCAGAAAGTAAAGTGTTCTTACGCGCGAGGGAGGAAGCGAGGCAGAAGGGAACGCTGTTGAGCGAGAAGCAGAAGACCAAGATCTTCTTGCACGAAGTCAAGGTCTGCTTGAAACTGGACTTGCCCCTAGTGGGATGAAACTTGATCCCGACTGACACACACGCCTGCGGTTTTTCTTGCAGCTCATGCTCAAGAACGAATGGGTCCTCTGCATCTACGCCGTCCTCCTCATGACCGGGTTCAACTTCCTCTCGCACGGGTCTCAAGACCTGTACCCGACGTACCTTAAAACGACGAAAGGACTCAGCAGTCACAGCGCCACCGTGGCCACCATCATCGGCAATTGTGGAGCCATCGCAGGAGGCATTGCTGCGGGTTGGATTTCGCAGAGGCTCGGCAGAAGGTTGACCATCATCTTGTTCACGTTGTCGATCGGAGCGTGGATCCCGCTGTGGATTTTGCCTAACAGCTTTGGAGCGTTGGCTGCGGGAGCGTTCTTCATTCAATTTGGCGTACAGGGCGCTTGGGGTATCATGTGAGTCTCTCGCTTTTCCTCGTCCTCGACGGCGATCGCTGAGGGCTGACACGCGCGTGTTTAATCCCACCTTTAACAGTCCCGTCCACCTGAACGAACTCTCCCCCGCCGGATTCCGCTCGACCTTCCCGGGCGTCGCGTACCAGCTCGGCAACATGGTCTCTTCTGCCTCGGCCCAGATCGAAGCTACCGCCGGCGACAACCTCCGCACGACCATTTACAACAAAGCCACGGGTCAGACGGAGGAGGTCCCTGATTACGGCAAAGTTCAGGGCATCTTGATCGGCGTCGTCGCCGCGTTCGTCGTTATCTGGACGCTTATTGGAGATGCGAGTCCGGCCTTTCCTTTTCCTTTGGCTTAAGAAGATCGGAACGGAAAAGCTGATTGCATTTGCGGTTATGCAGGAAAAACACGGTCGACACTTCGAAAACGCCAAACTGGCCATCGAAGTAGATAAGGGTGCTGGCAAAGGCGAGAAGGACGACGCGTCGATCACCAACTCTCAAGAACGCGACAGCGACAAGTCCGAAGATATCGAGAGGGGCTCGATTAACGAGAAGGGAAAGGCCAAGGAGGGTGCTCAGCACGTTGAGAATATCTAAGGTGATAGCCGCATTTCGAGAGCCGGAATGGGTTTATATTTTCGATTTCTTTTGGTTTTTTAATGCGTTACGATCATGTCATGCTCCCCCTCCTACCCTTGGATGAAGTGTAGTTTGTACTACGATGTACAAGTAATCTGATGATCATGTTCTCTTGTGGTATTAAACTTTCCTCTGTTCTGTGGTCTTCCTCATACTCACAGGATTCGCAAGTCGTTTACAATGTGGTTTGAATCATGGTTCGCACTCACGCACTCCCTTCCATCCCAGAAGATCAATATAACATAAGGAAGACCCAACGTTCGTTCCATCTGCCATTACAACCTCCTCATTCGTACGTATTCCTGTCTCGTGAGAACTACGAGACGTCATGGGTTGCGTGGTGGTACGAGGATGGAATGCGGGTAAAAGCGAGGCGGCCGGTCCCCAAGCCGGAACATGCTAAAACATCCAAAACATAAAATCCTAAGCCAGAGTAAAAAGTCCAGGCAATCACGGCTTAGGCATTTTGAACGGTGGAAGAGTGATAGAGAATCGTCTAGTACACGTTTAGGCCGCAGCCAATGACCTTTGCACCCGTGGATTTACACTCAAGAACCTCGAGTAGAAACTTCCCTCTTGGAAAGAAGAAGTCTTGTGACCATCGCTCGTTTTATAAGCGGCGTGTTCCATAGCACCAGTTCGTGTATCGTGCAAGCCTCGTATCTCATGAATGGCCAACTCGCTGTCTTGGTCCTTCCACTTTGCGATGAAAGTATTAATGCGCTGGGGATACCGACTATGTCAAATGTTGAAGGACCTAGTATCAAATTGGGTTGCCACTTTAAACCCGTTGGGGAGATGGGTTACCATGCGGAATACTTGAGGTCGCCGGCTGGGACCCAAATTGGAAAACTTCTATTTAGACTCGGAGCGTTCCTACCCCCCATCTCTTGCACCACAATCGAAGAAACCCTTGAGCCGAGACTCCTTAGCAAGATCGAAAGTCCCTAGAGCTGAGTTAATTCAGCAGCAATCTCCTTTTGTGAAACGACCACCTTTCCCCTTGCACGATCACCTCCCAACCACCTGCCCTGTTCCCTTCGCCACCGCGTCACTCTCCCAAATTAACCAATGGTCTCCACAAGAGGGAAGAAGATCAAGTTTGATCTAGATTCTAGCGAAGTTGAATTTGACGATGAAAGAGATGTCGAACGACCAGGTGGGTGAAAGAAGGCTTGTGGCGCGATCTGCTTTCGAAGGAACTTCCCTAACGGTACTCTCGTTTCTTTTCTTTCTTTTCCCTTTTTTGGACAGCGGAACCTCTTCTAAAGCGTCGAAAGACCAAGAAATCCAAGTCTGGAGAGGAGGACAGCGCTTTCACCCTGGGTTCGTCAGCGGGCAAAGGGAAGGGCAAGGCAACATTGATTCAAAACCAGCTTATCACTCGGCGAAGCGGCAGAGGCGGAAAGCTACGAGATTTGATGAACATGCCAGTCGATATCTTTACCGAAGTGTGTTACTTAAGAATTCGTCGCAAGGAACGAACTGATAGGCTTTTTCGGTTAGATTTGTTTTTACCTTGGGCCCCATGACCTTCGTCGTCTAGCTCTTACTAGCAAACGCCTATGGGATATCCTTATGACGAAAGAGGTTAGACACATATGGAAGGCCACGCTCGCCTCGGTTCCCGATCTTCCTGAATGTCCGAGCGACCTGAACGAACCGCAGTACATTTGTTTGTTATACTCCTCCGAGTGCTATACGATTGTAAGTCCTATCTCTATTTGACTTTTCCTAAGCTTTGACCTTATCATTACCCGCTTCCGGACGTAGGGCTGCACTTCTAGAGGTACCAAGGCAGACTGGTTTCATCGGGTTCGCTTCTGCTCGACTTGCCACCAGTCCAAGTAAGTGGTGCGGGACTATTCTCCACCAACACGCCCACTGATTACTCCAAAAATTGGCGTTAGAATGGTTGGTGAATGGAATCTAGGCCATAGCCGGACCAGACTTGAGCTAGGACTCAAAGAGAGCACATTATCCCAGATACAGTGGTACTTCAGCAGTCGAGCTGGTGAGTCGTTCCCTGATGACGGAATGCGATGGCTTGTTGAAATATGCCTTTCGGGTTAGTGATGCGATCTTACTCATTCCGACGTGGATACTATGTCGAGGCCCTCAAGAAGGCCGGAACAGAATATGAAGAGTTGTCCAAAGCTGAAGCTGGGAAATATTTGTCGACTTTAAAGGAGATGCGCGACTATAGGTTGGAGGTTCGGAAGACCACTCTCGGCGGTGTTGATTCAACTTAGTCCGCTAACTGGACTTTATTCCTATTGATGCCAGACCGGGAAGGCCATGATGGAGTGGAAGAACAATCAACAATCCTCTCGCGCGGATGATATAGCAGCAGAGAAGGATGCCCGCTTTGAAAGGTAAGCATGTCTTCGCCTCGTTCTCCCCATCGGTTTCATCGACAAATGGTATTTCTCGTTGAAATAGCATCAAAGCCAAACTTCTTGAGATAGGTTGGGAGAGGAAAGATTTCCCAATGTCCAACAAGGAGTTCAAAGATCTTGTCTTTAAAGATCAGAAGCTCACACCGAAGAGTAGGTAGCATAGTCAGCGCTACTACCGCAGCCTTTACCAAAACCACTGAATTTTCGCAGTTTGGCAAAACATCAGGTGGAAACTCGAGCCGCTTCTGGAAGCCGGTCGGAAAGAGCGTCTCGAAAGAGAGAAGAGGCAGCGTCGAAGCAACCGCGAAGGCGTCATTTGCAAATTATATCACCAACTTGCACGGGAGATCATGGACCTTCCGTTCCAGCACTATAAGCTCGGTTCCATCCTCTGCGAGATCGAGGAGGTTTTTGCCCTCCCGTCGATCAAGTCACTACTGGAGAGCGACACAGAGACTATTACGGAAGAACAGTGGATCGAAGTGGCACCCGACGTCCGGTATATGGTTGTAAAATGGTGGCGAGACACTCTCAAGCGACTCGTCGACAGCTTGGGGCACAGTTCGACAGCGCGACCCGACGAGCCTAGCAAAAGAGATGACGGAACGGTGAACTTGGAGGACGAGACGGAAGAAGCGATCTCCAGCTCGATCGAAGTCCTGAGAACCGAATTATCTTATGCGACATCCATTTTCTGTTGCAATGGCTCTTATTGTAAGAAGATATACTGGTTCCCTCACAACCTCAAGCACGGCTTGTTCCACCACAATTGCTCCAGCATCAGCCAACTCCTCATCCGAATACAACCGCTTCACTCCGACGGTCAACATCTAGTGCGGCGGTTATTGGCGGATTTGAAACTCGGCCCTGAAACGGTCGGGTCGTCGGAGGTTGCAAGCCAGATGAACTTTCTATGCACTCGATGCGATCAGAGGGTAGTGAGCTACATGGATTTGAATGAACTGGTGCGTTTGGTTTGATGGCATTATCCGAGACAACTCATTTATGACCGAATCCTCCGCCGGTCCCTCCAAGATCGGGCACTACCTGAACATTCAAAAGCGGTTCGACGACGTCACAGGCACCGTTCGGACGTCGCCGGATTCTTCCTACTCCTCCCAACCCGTCAACAGCCAGTTACCGAAAATCGTCGATGATCACGATTGGATTTGTCGTGACGCCTTTTTGGCTCGGCAAGATGACAACGAAACGAAAGAGGTGGTCTTGAAGTTGCAGAGTTATATCCGGAGGGTAGGGCTTACAGCTCTCTCGTGTGATAAGAAACAAATTGGAGGGATCGATTTGGAGGCAAGTCCTTGGAGGGATATCTTGAAGATTCAGAATCTCACGCCAAAAGGTGAGTAGCAAAGCAGTCAGAGCCACTGCAATCCTCTCCAATGCATCATTTTGCACCGCAGTCTGGCAAAACATGAAGCCCAAACTCGAGCCGCTTCTAGAAATCTGTCGGAACGAACTTCTCGAAATGGAAAAGCAGCAGCGGCGAAACAACCTTGAAAATGCGATGATCAAATTCTATCACCGACTTGGCGGCGAGGTCACGGGACTTTGGCTCGAGCACGCTCAACTCTGTTCCTTGCTTCCAAATATCGACGGGGTTTTTGCGCTCCCGTCAATCAAGCTTCTGCTAGAGAACGACACGGAGACTGTAACCGAAGAACAGTGGACCAAAGTTGCACCCGAAGTCCGATTCATGATTGTTAAATGGTGGCGGGACTCCCTCAAGCGAATTGCCGACAGCCTGGAGACTGGCGTCACGGGACCATCCACCGAGACCAACAAGGGAGCCGAAGGGGCGGCTAGCTCAGAGGAAACAGAGCAAGCGGTCTCTACCTCAGTCGAGGGCTTACGAGCGAAGTTATCCCACCCGACATCCGTGTTTTCGTGCGGGGGCTTCTATTGCAAGCAGGTGTGGCGGTTTCCCTACGCCATCAAGCACGCCTTGTCGTACCATTGCTGCCGCAGCGTGGGTGAGATCCTCGACAGGTTGCGGCCACTTGGACCTGATGGTCAAGAGCTGGTGAAGCGGTTTCTGAAGGATTTGAAATTAGATCCTGGGACCGTTAAGTCGGAGGATCCTGTAGACGAGGATGAAAACCAGAGGAGTCTGTTGTGCACCATGTGCGATGACAGGGTTGCAAAATACATGTCTTTGAACGAACTGGTACGTTCAGTTGGATGGCATTTCTCGTGCAAGCTTGTCTCTAACCAAAGTTCCTATTACATAACTTGACCAGATCCAGCACTTCCTCGATGTCCAAACTTGGTTCGACAAAGCCACGGGAGCCGTCCGAGCCTCGCCAGATTCTTGCTACCCTTCCCCAGTCGTGGAAACCCAGCTCCCGAAAATCGTCAATGACCACGATTGGGCTTATCGCAAGGGAATGCTGGTTCGACAAGACGACGCAGAAATGAAGGATACGGTTTCAAAGTTGCAGAGTGATTTTCGAAAGGAAGGGCTGATTGATCCACTGTGTGATACGGAAGGGATAGGAGGGGAGGATTTGGAGAAAAATCCGTGGAGAGAGGTGCTTAGGTGTTGTCTGTTGTGTCCAAAGTCGTTCGCGCCCCAAGTGAGTGTTTTGAAAGCTGTGTCTCGCGCTCGTACACCGGTACCAACCGAAAGAATGACCTCAAATTTAGCCTAGCCCGACAAGAACGATCGAGCTACACATTCGATCGAAGTAAGTAACTCTTTGCTGCGGCGATTTGAAGTGCTCGAGAATGATGACTGTTTACATTGTTACAGGCACGACAAGGAACCCGACTTGGAAAAAGACACAACGTTGGGAAACTCTTCAAGTTGGTCCTCGAATCCTTGTCCCTTGTGAAATACTGGATTTGATTTGATTCACCTGCGCACCCCTTCATGTCGTATTTGTCCCTTGCCTGGTCCCCTTGTTAGTATCGAGGGCATGGCTTTCGCAGTGATGTGTGGTGGCATGGGAGCCTTTTGGGTTCATGTTTACGATCATGTCATGCTCCCCCTCCTACCCTTGGATGAAGTGTAGTTTGTACTACGATGTACAAGTAATTGATGATCATGTTTTCTTGTGGTAATAACACTTCTCATTGGAGTGAGCCTTCTTCGTGCTCATAGGATTCAAAGTCGTTTATAGTCGTTTGCAGAAGGTTCGCAACACCTTCCTCCCGCCGGCCCCCGGCCGACCTTCCCACAAAATCCATATTACCTGAGGGAGACATAATGTTCATTGCACCCATAGCTATTAACTTCTCATTGGTACTTACTCTTATATAGCGAGAAGTACGATGCATCATTGTTTGCGTGGTGCTCCGAAGATGGAATACATGCAGGTGTGGGCTGGGCCCAAGGACAGGACGCGGTCTGAAAGGCTCAAGAAGCAAGATATTAGCCCCAGGAAATTCTAGATGCGACGCTTTGTAACCGTTGGTAGAGCGACAGAGCACCGTCTGGTCGACGCCGAGGTGCCTAAAGCATGCCGCACCGTGTTCATATGGCCTTTTCCACTGGTGGACTTAGACCGCAGAACCTCCCGAGTAGAAAATTCCTCCGTGGAACGAAGACATCTTGTGATCAAAGCTCGTTTTCATAAATGCACGTTTTACACAGCACCTGTCCGTGTGTGGTGCGCACTTAATCTCATAAATGACCAACTCGCTCGTTTGCTCCACTGGCCTAGTACAATGGAGACCCGCTGGATATACCAGCACCTTCAATTTTCGACTGGCTAAAGCCTACAATCAACTCGGGCTGGACATTTTAAACCCGTTGGGGAGAGTCGAATTGGCCATGCGGGACACTTGAGGTCGCCGGCTGTAACCCAAATTGGAAGCTTCGAATTCTATTTGGACGGACACAGTCCAACCTCCCCATCTCTTGCACCACGATCAAAGAAACACGCCATCCAAGCCTTTTTTCGATTTACAAGAAAGCGGGTCCATAAATTGGAGTTCATTTGGGAGGGGCACCGAAGAGATCTCCTTTTGCAAACAACCACCTTCCTTGCACCATCACCCCCCACCACCTGCCTCGTTCCCTTCGCCACCTCCCCACTCTGCCCAACTGCCCAATTGACCATGGTAACTACAAGGGGGAAGAAGATCAAGTTTGATCTAGATACTAGTGAGGTTGAATTTGATGATGAGAGGGATGTCGAGCGACCTGGTGCGTTAAAGGAAGCTTGTGGTGCGATGTGCGTTCGAGGCGACTTCCCTTAACGGTTACCGTCGTTTCTGGTTTTGACAGCAAAACCTGCTCTAAAACGCCGAAAGACCAAGAAATCCAAGTCGGGAGAAGAGGACAGCGCTTTCACTCCGGGTTCGTCACCGGGCAAAAGGAAAGGCAAGGCAACATTGATTCAGAACCAGCTTATCACTCGGCGAAGCGGCAGAGGCGGGAAACTACGCGATCTAATGAACATGCCAGTTGATATCTTCACCGAAGTACGTTAGTCCTATCACTCGTCGTGGATTGAGCTGATCAGTTCCCTTCTATAGATTTGTTCTTACCTTGAACCCCATGACCTTCGTCGTCTGGCTCTTACCAGCAAGCGCCTCTGGGACATCCTCATGACGAAAGAGGTTAGACACATATGGAAGACCGCCCTCACCTCGGTCCCCGATCTTCCCGAGTGTCCGACCGACCTGAACGAACCCCAATACGTCTGTTTGCTATATTCCTCCGAGTGTTATACGATTGTAAGTCCTATCTACATTTGACTTTTTCTAAGCTTTAACCTGTCGCGACCCCATTCCGGACCTAGGGCTGCACTTCTAGAGGTACCAAGGCAGACTGGTTTCACCGGGTTCGCTTCTGCTCGACTTGCTACCAGCCCAAGTAAGGGGCGCGCCGTATCTTCTACGAACACGCCCACTGATTGCTTCAAAAATTGGAAATTAGAATGACGGGTGAATGGACTCTGAGGCATAGCTGGAGCAGGGTTGAGCTCGGACTCAAAGACAGGACATTATCTCAGATACAGGAGTACTTCAACAGTCGACATGGTGAGCTGTTCCCTCATGACGAAATGTGATCGGCTTGAGATATGCCTTCTGGTTAGCGATGCGATCATACTCTTTCCGACGTGGATACTACGTGGAGGCCCTCAAGAAGGCCGGAACCAAATATGAAGCATTGTCTGAAGAGGAAGCTGAAAAATATTTGTCGAGTTTAAAGGAGAGGCGTGAATATAGAATTGAGGTGAGGAAGACCACTCTCGGCGGCGTCAATTCAACCCAATCCGCTAACTTGACTTTATCACTATTGCTTCCAGACCGGGAGGGCCATGAGGGAGTGGAAGAACAGGCAGCTTTCTTCTCGCGCGGATGATATAGCAGCAGAGAAGGGTGCCCGTCTTGAAAGGTAAACATCTCTTTGCCCCATCCTACACATCGGGTTCATCGACAAACGGTATATCTCGTTGAAATAGCATCGAAGCCAAACTCCTTGAGATGGGTTGGGAGAGGGAAGACTTCCCAATGTCTAACAAGGAGTTCAAAGATCTTGTCTTGAAAGATCAGAAGCTCACACCGAAAAGTGGGTGGCACAGTCAGCGCGACTCGGAATATCAAAGGCCTTACCAAACCCATTGAAATTTATCGCAGTTTGGCAAAACATCAGGTGGAAACTCGAATCGCTCCTGGAAACCAGTCGGAACGAACGTCTCGAAGGAGAGAAGAGGCAACGTCGAAGAAACCGTGAAAGCGCCATTTGCAATTTCTATCGCCAAATTGTCCGGGAGACCATGGGCCTTCCGTTCAAGCACTCTAGGGTTGGTTCCATTCTCCCCGCAATCGAGGATATTCTTGCACTCCCATCGATCAAGCCGCTTCTGGAGGCGGACACGGAGACTGTTACGGAAGGACAATGGATCGAAGTGGCAGCTGACGTCCGGTATATCGTTGTTAAATGGTGGCGAGACACCCTCGAGCGACTCGTCCAGATCTTGGAGCACGATACGGCGGCGCGACCCAACGAGGCTAACAACGGAGACGAGGGAACGGTGAACTCGAACTCGGAGAACGAGACGGAAGAAGCGATCCTCGGCTCGATCGAGGCCCTAAGCACCAAACTATCCTATGCGACATCCGTTTTTGGTTGCACTGACCCTCATCATAAGAAGATGTTTTGGTTCCCTCATAACATCAAACACGGCTTGTCCTGCCACAGCTGTTCCAGCATGAGCGAACTCCTCGACCAGCTTCGGCCACTTGACTCCAACGGTCAACATCTGGTGCAGCGGTTATTGGCGGATTTGGAACTCGACCCTGAGACGGTCAGGTCGTCGGAGGTGGTCCTTGAAGACCAAAACCAGAAAAAATTTCTGTGCACGCGATGCGATGAGAGTGTCGCAAGATACATGGATTTGAACGACCTGGTGAGTACAAGTGGATGGTATTTTCTATATAAAACTCGTTACGAACCGTGAATTACCTTAGATCGAGCACTACCTGGACCATCAAAAGTGGTTCGACGACGTTAAAAAAGCCGTTCGAGATTCGCCGGATTCTTGCTACCCCTTCCAAGCCGTGAACAGCGAGTTACCGAAAATAGTTAACGACCACGATTGGGTTTCTCACGACGCGTTGCTGGCTCGACAAGATAACAAAGAGAGGAAAGAAGCAGTTTTGAAGTTGCAGCGTAGCTTCCGAAGGGAAGAGCTTACCGATCCCCTGAGTGAGACGGAAGGGAGCGACTCAGTTTGGTCCATGTTGGGCGGCTTTGTACGGAGGGAGAGGACTTGTATGCTATGTCCTACGTCATACTCACCCCATGTGAGTTTTCTTCCGAACCTTTGTCTCGATTTGTAGACTGAGGGTAACTAAAACTTGGGCTGAACTTTAGCCCTGCTCAACCAGAAGGATTGAATTGCACATCCGGTCAAAGTAGGTCGTGCTGTCTACGGATTGTAAAGTATTCGCTGATAACCGCTTTCTCGTGTCGGTGCAGGCACGACAAGGTTCCCGACTTGAAAAACGACACAACATTGGAAATTTTTTCTCTCTCGAATCCCTGCCCCTCTTAATTAGCTGGTTTTATTTTCGTTTCGGGCACGTACCGCTTCGGGTAGCCCGGGTTGAATGCTGGATCTAGGCATCTCGGAACAAGGGGCATGTATCTAAGCGATTTCGCATATATGTAAAGTCCGTTTGGAGTGGCCGCTCGGGTATATTGGATTTCCACCCGTCTCATGACCTGCTTTTGCAGCAAGCGCTCACCCGCTATGCATTCGCAAAGGCGGAGAAGTTATGGGTAGCTACTCTGTCGCTAGGCCTGGTCCTCTCATTCTTTCCGTGTTCGCCTTACAGCAGAAATATATGCTGAGGATACCAATTTTACCCAACCGATTTATATTTTTAATGCGAACTACCTATCGTCGACTTCTGCGTTCTTGCATTCTAGGTCCAGCGTGTTCTGTTGGGACAAACCCACAACCGACGAAAGCTACCAGCCTAGATTGCCTCTTAGTCAAAGGACATTGCCACAGAATATCGTAACAAGACCGCAAGTCAGAAAATCAAGTTGATATCGGCGTATTTGCGAGATGTCCACAAAGGGTTTTCGGACCCTCAGAGTTTCAAACTCCGCCGAAACGGCCTTGTCTTGGCCCATCTCACGTGCACCACCGCCACCCCCCCCTTTCACCCAGTAAGTGCTAGATCTGCCATGGTTACCACTAGAGGGAAGAATATCAAACACGGGCTGAATTCCGGTGAAGGCAAACTTGATGGTGAAGAGGTTGAACTACCTGGTAAGCCAAGAGGCTTACGGGAAAATCGTATTTCGGGCCTACCTTCCTCCACGCTCCCTCGTTTTGACTAGAGGAGACAGCTCCAAAGCGCCGACAGTCCAGGAAATCAAGGTCTTCTAACGCCGACCCCATTTCCAACCCGGGCTCATCGTCGGGAAAGGGGAAAGGCAAAGCAAAGTTGATTCAGAACCAGCTTATCACTCGAAGGAACGGAAAATCTGGAAAGCTACGAGATCTAATGAACATGCCCGTTGATATTTTTACGGAAGTATGTATGTTACCTGCAGCAGTCGTCAAGAATCGAGCTGATGAGTTTTTTTTGTTAGGTTTGTTCTCATCTTGACCCCCACGACCTTCGTCGTCTCGCTCTTACCAGCAAGCGCCTGTGGGATATCCTGATGACTAAAGAGTCTAAACATATATGGAAGACCGCCCTCGCCTCAGTTCCCTATCTTCCCGAGTGTCCGACCGACCTGAACGAGCCGCAGTATGTTTGTTTGCTCTTCTCTTCTGAGTGCCTGACCCACGTAAGTACCGAATGTTAAGAGTGTTTTCCGAGTTTTCACCCGATTCATAACCCCCTTCTGGCCTTAGGGCTGCACATCTCGAGGTACCAAAGTAGACTGGTTTCATCGACTTCGCTTCTGTTCAGCTTGTCACGAAGCCAAGTAAGTTGGATGGGCTACTTTGCAGCAACACAACCTCTCATCACTTTTGACACGGAATATTAGGATGACGAATCGTTGGCACTTAGGGTCTAGTCAGGAGAGTCTTGGGCTGGGATTTCAACAGCGTACATTGTCCCAGATACAGGATTACTTTGACAGTTACGTTCGTGAGTGAATCCCTCATGAGTGAACTTGACTTGTTTAATGTGTTTCTCCGGTTAGTGGTTCAGTCAGCGGGCATCGATCGGCGACTAAACTCATCCCGAGGGGAAAAATTGCTGAACGTCATATTTGTGTCGAGGCCCTCAGGGTGGCTGGGCGTAAATATGAAACATTGGCCGAAGAAGAAGTTACGGGATACTTATCGACTTTAAAGGAGACGCGTGACTATCGGCTTCTGGTGCGGACCACCACTTTCGACAACATCGATTCGAAACCCGTGTACTGACTAGGGATTACCATCGTCCTTTTCAGACGGGATTGGCCATCTTCAAGTGGAATCACAAACAAATTGCTTCTCGTGCTGATGATAGAGCGGCGGGGAAGCATGCTCGCTTCGAGAGGTAAAACCTTCTTCAGCATCTTCTCTGTGTTGTTGGATGTGATTGACCCTACATTCTCTTTAATCAGTATCAAGGCCCAGCTTCTTGAAATTGGTTGGGATGAGAAAGACTTCCCAATGTCAAACAAGGCATTCAAAAGTCTTGTCTTGAAAAATCAGAAACTCACGCCAAAGGGTGAGTGGCAAAGTCGCCAAAAGCAGCCGCAGCACCCTCCA
>KN822950.1:152751-165320 GCA_000827465.1 Tulasnella calospora MUT 4182
CCTACTAATCCATGCCCTCGATGATTGCAGGTTCTCTACTCTACTCGTCTAGCTGCGGTTCGCTTGAGGCTGTTCGAGTTGTTCACTGGATCCCTTGGTTCGGCTTCAGGAACTCTTGTCGGATGGGAATTCGCATTGATGCGCGGTGGAGTGACAAGTTTGAACCTTTTTTGAAATGGCCGTTCGAGTGTATATCTTTATTCCATTTATTGGATCTTCATTCGTTAAAGGAAGACGTGTTCGTAGTCATTGCCCATCCATTGCCCACTACGAATGATACCTACGTTTGCAGTCTCGCGCACGGCCGCTCTACTCTTTTCCTTTCGGGGTTGGGCTCACAATGCACATATGTCGGGATGACAATTCTTCTCAAGTTGACATCATTTATTTTAATGTGGGCAATTTGCTATCGATTTGCCTGGCCTCACATCTCACGCTGAAGTTCACGGGGTCGGGGGGTCATGCCGGCGGCTAGGAGCTGGAATAAGAGAACAGCCTAAGACACCGATCATGGACGAAGCCTCAAACCTAGCTTGGCTCCGAATTTCAACACGGTCTCTGTCGAAACGCGTCACAAGACTGCGAGGCAGAAATTTCAGGGCATCTGTGGCGTGTGACAGAGCTTCGAACTCCGACCAGTTCGTGCGCTTGCAATTGTTCGAGCGACGAACAAAGTTCCTTCCATCTCCACCACCCGCTTCTCGACTCTGGTAGATTTTGCCATGGTCACCACAAGAGGGAAGAAGATCAAATTCGACATGGACTCCAGTGAAGGCGAGCTTGGTGGTGAAATACTAGTAGACGTTGAACAACCAGGTGGGCAAGAGAGCTTATGGCGAGGTGTCACACCGAGACCACTTTATTAATTTTGCCCCCTTTGTGGATAGAGAAACCAGCTCCAAAGCGCCAAAGGAGAAAGAAATCAAAGGTTGCAGATGACGACCCCACTTTCGACTCAGAATCGTTGTCAAGCAAAGGGAAGGCCAAAGCAACCGCGGACCAGAACCAGCTAATCACTCGGCGAGGCGGCAAAGGCGGTAAGCTACGAGACCTGATGAACATGCCAGTCGACATCTTCACCGAAGTACGCCACATCACGGATTCATCGACCTTCGCGCTGATCATCTGCTTTGCTAGGTCTGCTCTTACCTTGATCCCTATGATCTTCGTCGGCTCGCTTTGACCAGCAAGCGCCTGTGGGACATCCTTATGACGAAAGAGGCTAAACACATATGGAATACCGCCCTCGCCTCCATCCCCGATCTTCCCGAATGTCCTAAGGACTTAAACGAACCGCAATATGTGTGTTTACTCTACTCCTCCGAGTGCTATACGATTGTAGGTCCGCGCTATAGCGCTATATTTGACTTTCCTAAGCTTGAACCATCTCGCTTCCCGTCTTCGGACATAGGGATGCACTTCTCGAGGTACCAAGGCCGACTGGTTTCATCGTGTTCGCTTTTGTCCGGCTTGCTATGAGACCAAGTAAGTTAGATGTGCTGCTTTCTCCGAGCCACCGTCTGATCGCTTATGATGCGGTAATTAGGATGACGAACGAGTGGCATTTGACCTCTAGCAGGGATAGTCTAGAGCTCGGCTTCGAACAGGCCACATTGTATCAGGTGCAGCCTTATCTTAACAGCTCCCCCGGTGCGTTCGTTCCATCAAGTTTGGATATGACTGTTACAAACGTCCCTCGGGTTAGTCATGCGCTTAGCACTTCTCTATCGCCGATTCAACTCCAACCGAGGCGGCGGTATGCGCAAAAACGGTGAACGTCGTTACTTGGTCGAGGCCCTCAAGACGGCTGGCCAGAGATATGAAGCATCGTCTCCGGAGGAAGCTAAGGAATACTTGCTGACTTTAAAGGAGGCGCGCGATTATCGGATTGAGGTGATTCTCCCGACTCTCAATCCAAATCAAACCGCTGACGAAAGCCTATTACTGTTCTTCCAGACTGGCAGGGCAATGATTCATTGGAATTACGATCACCTTGGTTCTCGTGCGAATGAAATCGCAGCGGAGAAGAAAGCCCGCTTTGCAAGGTAATGGCGTCTCCCGGGTCTTGTTATACCCATTGCTTTTATTGATTTATGGCCTGTCTCATCGAAATAGTATCAAATTCAAACTTCTAGAGATGGGCTGGGACGAGAAAGACTTCCCAATGTCTAGGAAGGAGTTCACAGACCTTGTCTTGAAAGATCAGAAGCTCACACCAAAAGGTGGGTGGTAAAGTCTCCGCCCTCATTGTAGCCTCGACCAACGCCTCATATCTACTCTATTGCAGTGTGGCAAAACATCAAACCAAAACTTGAGCTTCTTTTGGAAACCGGCCGGAACGAGCGTCTCGCCGAGGAAAAATCGCAGCGCCTAACTACCCGTGAAAAAGCAATCACTAGATTCTATCACCAACTTTGCCGGGATGTTATGGAACTTCCGTTCGAGCACTCCGATCTCAACTCCCTACCTCCCGAAGTCGATGAGGCTTTCGCAATCCCGTCAGTCGCAACGCTGCTCGAGAATGACACGGAAACGGTCACCGAAGAACAGTGGATCGAGGTCGCACCTGATGCTCGATTGATGGTTCTCAAGTGGTGGAGAGACTACCTTCAGCAGCTGGTCGAGTATGTGGCAAACAGCACGAAGTCGCCACCCAACAATCTCGACACCGGAGCCCAGGAAGTGGCGGGCCCGGATACCGACAGCGAAGATGCTATTTCGGGTTCGATTGAAACTCTAAAAGCCCAGTTATCTTGTGGGACTTCGGTCTTCTGGTGCAAAGCCTCTTATTGCAGGAGGATATGGTGGTTCCCTCAAATCATTAGCCACGGCATGTCATACCATTGGACTTTCAGCATCGACCGGCTTCTAAGCCAACTGCAGCAACCCCAGCCGGAAGCCCAGGAATTAGTGAAGCGGTTGCTGACGGATCTAAATGTTGATCCCAAAGCGGCTACGTCATTGGGGGTTATCGTCGAGGGTCAAGATGAGAAGAACTTTCTGTGCATGAGATGCGATGAGAGGGTGGCAAGGTATAGGACTTTGAATGAGTTGGTGCGTTCAGTTGCTCCGGCTCTTGTCGCTTAGGCTCGTTTCTTACCTCATTAACAACCAAACCCGCTTAGATCTTCCACTACTTTGACGTTCAAAAATGGTTTGACAACGCTACAGAGGCTGTTCGAACTTCACCAGACAAGTGCTATCCTTCACGAGCCGTCAACAGCGAATTACCGAAAATTGTCAACGACCACGATTGGGTATCCAATGGTGCATTATTGGCTCGACAAGACGATAAAGAAAAGAGCGAGGATGTTTTGCAGTTACAAGCCGAATTCCGTAAGGAAAGCCTGAATGACCCATCTTGTTACTCGGAGGGGATTGGAGGAGGAGACTTCGATAATCAACCCCGGAGGGAGATCTTTAGGTGGTGTCTGCTGTGCCCAAAGGGGTACGGACCCTCCGTGAGTATTCCGGAACCTTTGTCCAATTTTTTCCACTAATGCCGACTAACACCTGGTCCGAAATTCAGTATTGTGCAACTACAGATATCAGGCTTCACATTCAACAGAAGTACGTTGTCGTCTAGCTCTTTTATCTAAGCATACGTTAATAATAGCTGTTGGCGTTGTAACAGGCACGACAAGGAACCCGACTTGGAAAATGACACGACGTTGGAGAGACTATATCCTTCGGACCCATGCCCTCGATAATTACTGCGACTCTGTTCATTCGCGCATGCGCCTCCGTGACTAGTCCAGCTTGTTTGCCGGATACCTGGGCTCTCGAACCAAAGAACCCTTGTTGAATGAAAGTCGGCATTAATCGGTGGTTGTGTGAGAACCACCTCCTGTAGTGGGCGTTTGAGCCTATCGTCTCCTCGTGGACACTACATAGTCAGCGGTACTGAAATCGTGTTCACAACAATTGATCCAGTCCACTCGCAATGATCGAAATGTTTGCAGTGTCGCAGGTAACCCGCCTTGCGCGAACGCCTCTCGTTCTTTCCCCGTTCAGCTTGCGATATATACAAATATAGGGTGATAGCAATTCCATCTAACCTTTCATTATAACGCTCGACTTGAATGTAGACGACCGACCTTCAGCTTCTCTGGCCTGGCATCTGGAGTCCGTCGGGCGAGGTGCTCGCTGTGCAGGCGGCTCGCGGCTTGAACGGTCGTTAACATTAAAAGGCAATAGCCTCGATATTTATCCCGGGCTTGAACGAAGCCGATCAAACCGTCTGCTAATACAAAGACCAGATCTATCCCACGAATCCATGCCCTCGATGATTGCAGGCTCTGTAATCTACTCGTCTAGCTGCGTGTCGCTTGAGGCTGTCCAAGTTGTTCTCTGGGTCCCTTGGTTCGGTTTCAGGGACTCTTGTCGGATGGGAGTTTGTATTAAAGGCTTTTTTTGAAGGGGCCGTTCAAGTTTATATTTTCATCTCATTTATTGGATCTTCATTCTTTGCAGGAAAACGTCTTCGCAGTCATTGCCCATCCGCTACCCACTGCGAACGATACGTACGTCCGCAGTCTCGCGCATGGTCTCTCTGTTCTTCTCCTTTCGGGGTTTAGGCTTACACTGCATATATACCACGTTTCCAATTCTTCTCAAGTCTATCGGTTTGCCTGGCCTCGTATCTTAAGCTTAAGTTCAAGGGGGGGGGGAGCCGTACCGGTGGATGGGGGCTGGAATAAGAGAACAGCCTAGAACATCAGTCGAGGAAGAAGCTCTAAAACTTAAATTGGCACCCAAATTCAATATGATCTCTGTCGAAACGCGTCGCAAGACTGCAAGGCACAAATTTGAGGGCATCTGTGGCGTGTGCCAAGGTTTCAAACTCCGACCAGGTTCGTGCTCTCTCAATTGTTCAAGCGTTGAACAAAGTTCCGATTATTTCTTCCAGCAACCCCTTTGATTACGAAGCGTTCGGTCAGGTCGGCGATGACCCCTGACGGCGGCGAGGTCACGTCGCGGTGACGAGTAAAGTTAGGCCCCTGACGGCGTTTCGGAATGGCCGCCGGGCACGTGCTTAGCGTCATTGTTGTCATACAGAACAATCCACAAAGTTCCATCCATTCACCACCAGCTTGTCTCTCTTTCTTTCTGCTCTGCGTAATACCATCCCTCGATTAGTCGGGACCGTAGCTTGCCGCTCTTCGGGATTAGCTGTTAGCGGTATACAAACAAAGCGTTCGAACCGAACCGAACCACCCGCGCCTTGACTAAATTCTATCATGGTCACGAGAAGAGGGAAGAACATCAAATTTGACATCGATTCTAGTGAAGGGGAACTTGATGGTGAAATAGGCGTTGGACAATCAGGTGGGCAACAAAGCTTACGACGAAGTGTTACTCTGAGACTACTTTATCAATGTTGCCCTCCATTCGGATAGAGAAACCAGCTCCGAAACGCCAAAGAACGAAGAAATCAAAGGTCGCAGAGGACGACCCCGCTTTCAACTCCGAATCGTCGTCAAGCAAAGGGAAGGCCAAAGCAACTGCCGACCAGAACCGGCTGATCACTCGGCGACGCGGCAAAGGCGGTAAGCTACGAGATTTGATGAACATGCCGGTGGATATATTCACCGAAGTACGCCACATCACGGATTCGTCGAGCTGCGCGCTGATCATCTGCTTTGTTAGGTCTGCTCCTACCTCGATCCCTATGATCTTCGTCGTCTCGCTTTGACCAGCAAGCGCCTGTGGGACATCCTTATGACGAAAGATGCTAAACACATATGGAAGACCGCCCTCGCCGCCGTCCCTGACCTTCCCGAGTGTCCCAAGGACATAAACGAACCGCAATATGTGTGTTTACTGTACTCTTCCGAGTGTCATACGATAGTAGGTCCGCGCCATATTTGAATTTTCCAAGCTTTAAACATCCCGCTTCCGGTTTTCGGACATAGGGATGCACTTCTCGAGGTACCAAGGCTGACTGGTTTCATCGTGTTCGGTTCTGTCCGGCTTGCTACGAGTCCAAGTAAGTTGGGTGTGCTGCTTTCTACTAGCCACGCTCTGATCGCTTCTAACGCGATAATTAGGATGACGAACGAGTGGCATTTGAGCTATAGCAGGGATACTCTAGAGCTCGGCTTCGAACAGGCCACATTGTATCAGGTGCAGCCTTACCTTAACAGCAGCCCTAACGAGTTCGTTCCATCAGGCCGATTCGGCCGGAAGCGAGGTGGCGGTATGCGCCAAAACGATGAACGTTGTTACTTGGTCGAGGCCCTCAAGACGGCTGGCCAGAGATATGAAGCGTTGTCTCCGGAAGAAGCTAAGGGGTACTTGTTGACTTTAAAGGAGGAGTGTGATTATCGGATCGAGGTTCGAAAGATGATTCTCGGCAATCGCAATCCAAACCGCTTACGAGAGCTTATCTCTATTCCTCCAGACTGGGAAGGCAATTATTCACTGGAATCACGATCACCATGATTCTCGACGAACTTCTCGTGCGAATGAAATCGCAGCGGAGAAGAACGCCCGCTTTGCAAGGTAATGGCATCCCCCTCGTCTTGCTATACCATCGCCTTGATTGATTTATGATCTGTCCTATCGAAATAGCATCAAAGCCAAACTTCTCGAAATGGGCTGGGACGAAAACGACTTCCCAATGTCTAGCAAGGAGTTTAAAGATCTAGTCTTGAAAGATCAGAAACTCACACCAAAAGGTCGGTCGCAAAGTCACTGCCCTCATTGTAGCCTCGACCACCGCTTCATATTTATCCTATCAAAGTGTGGCAAAACATCAAGCCGAAACTTGAGCTCCTCCTAGAAACGGGCCGGAACGAGCGTCTCGCCGAGGAAAAATCGCAGCGCCTAACGAACCGTGAAGAAGCGATCACCGAGTTCTACCACCAACTTTGCCGGGACGTAATGGAACTTCCGTTCGAGCACTCCGGTCTTAACTACCTACCTCCCCAAGTCGATGAGGCTTTCGCACTACCATCAGTCGGAACGCTGCTCGAGAATGACATGGAGACGGTCACCGAAGAACAGTGGATCGAGGTCGCACCTGAGGTTCGATTGATGGTTCTCAAGTGGTGGAGAGACTACCTCAAGAAGCTGGCTGAGTACGTGGTGAACGGCATGAATTCGGCACCCAACAAGCTCGACACTAGAGCCCAGGCAGTGACGGGCCCGGATACTGACAGCGAGGATGCTATCTTGGGTTCGATTGAGGCTCTAAAATCCAAGTTATCTCGTAGGACCTCGGTCTTTGGGTGCAAAGCCTCTTCTTGCCGAGGGATATGGCAGTTTCCTCAAATCATTCAGCACGGCTTGTCGTACCATGGGACTTTCAGCATCAATAGTCTTCTAAACCAACTGCAGCGACCCTCGCCCGAAACCCAGGAGTTGGTGGAGCGGTTGCTGACGGATCTAAACGTTGATCCCAAAGCGGCTACATCAATGGGGGTTATCGTCGAGGGCCAAGATGAGAAGAACTTTCTGTGCATGAGATGCGATGAGAGGATGGCAAGGTATATGACTCTGAATGAGTTGGTGCGTTCAGTTGTTCCGGCTTTTGTCTCTTAGGCTCGTTTCTTACCAAACTACCCACCATCCCGCTTAGATCTTCCACTACCTTGACGTGCAAAGATGGTTCGACAACGCTACAGAGGCTGTTCGAACTTCACCAGACAAGTGCTATCCTTCACGAGCCGTCAACAGCGAATTACCGAAAATTGTCAACGACCACGATTGGGTCTCCAATGCTGCATTATTGGTTCGACAAGACGATAAAGAGAGGAAGGAGGATGTTTTGAAGTTGAGAGCTGAATTCCGGGAGGAAAGCCTAAATGACCCGTCGTGTTATACGGAATGGATTGGAGGAGGAGACTTTGGTAATAAACCTCGGAGGGAGATCTTTAGGTCGTATCTGCTGTGTCCGAAGGGGTACGGACCCACCGTGAGTATTCCGGAACCTTTGTCCTGTTTCGTTCACTGACGCCGACTAACGCCTGGTCTGAAATTAAGTCTTGCGCAACTACAGATATCAGGCTGCACATTCAACGAAAGTAGGTTATCGTCTGCCTTTGTGATCTCAGTATAAGCTAATAACAGCTGTTGGTGTTGAAACAGACACGACAAGGAACCCGACTTGGAAAATGACACGACAACGTTGGAAAGACTCTATCCTTCAAACCCATGTCCCCGATGATTGCTGAGACTCTTTTCATTTGCGCATGCGCCACTGCGGAGAGTCAAGCTTGTTTGCCGGACTCCCTAGCTCTCGAACCAAAGAACCCTTTTTGAACGGGAGTTCACACTTACCAGTGGTAGTGTGAAAACCTTCAATTGTAGTGGGCATTTAAGTCTATCATCTCCTCGCGGTCACTCTATAGTAATCGGTACTGAAATCATGCTCATAAAAATTACTCTTGTCCGCCCTTAATGATGAAAATGTTCGCAGTCTTGCAGGTGACCCCGCCTTAATTAGAATGAGAGGTGTGCGCGCACACCTCTCGTTCTTTCGGCGTCCAGCTTGCGATACAAATATAACGTGATACCAATTCTACTTCAGCTTTCGTCCTAACGCTCAGCGCAGGAGATATGCCGTCGTTTCTCTGGCTCGGCATCTGGACTCTGGAGTCCGTCGGGCGAGGTGCTCGCCGTGCACGCGGCTCGCGGCTTAAAGGTTCGTTAACATTAACAAAGCAATGGCCTTGATTGTTAGCCTGGGAATGAACGAAACCCATCAAACCAAGCTGCACATAGAAATTGTCGCACAATCCCATAGTAAGACGAGCGGAACGTCAGGGTGTGAGAAATGGCATTTGTGGCGCGTGACATGGTTTCAAACTCCGCCGAAATCCAAGGTCTTTTTCCGAACCACCTTACCTACCACCTGCCATCTCCACAACTCCCTTCTCGACTCCGTTCGATCGGACATGGTCACTACACGAGAGAAGAAGATCAAGTTCGACCCGGATCCCAGCGACGGTGAACCTGATGGTGAATTAGATCTTGAGCAACCCGGTAGGCAGAAAACTTGCGACACTGTGACATTTTGAGGCTACTTTTCTAACACCGCGTTATTTTCGATAGCGGTACCCGCCCCAAAGCGCCGAAAGTCCAACAAGCCACAATTCACGGACGATGATCCAGCTTTGAACCCAGGTCCCTCCTCGGAAAAAGGGAAGGAAAAGGCCACGTCGGATCAGAATCAACTCATCATCCGGCGAAGCACCAAAGGCGGGAAGCTACGAGACTTGATGAATATGCCGGTTGATATCTTTACCGAAGTACATCACGTTGGCGATTCATCGAGAATCGAACTGATCATTTTCTCCGTTAGGTCTGCTCTTACCTTGGTCCCTATGACCTTCGTCGTTTAGCTCTGACAAGCAAGCGTCTGTGGGATATTCTTATGACCAAGGAGGCTCGGCATATATGGAAGACTTCTCTGGCTTCCGTCCTCGACCTTCCGGAATGTCCAACCGACCTTAACGAACCGCAATATGTTTGTTTGTTATACTCCTCCGAATGCTATACGATTGTACGTACCATCCACGTTTGACTTCTCCTAAGCCATTTGGTTATCTCTGCTCGCTTTCGGACATACTAGGGCTGCACATCTCGTGGTAGCAAAGCAGACTGGTTTCATCGGGTTCGCTTCTGTTCCGCTTGCCATGACGTCAAGTAGGTTCAATGAGCGATTTTGGGGCAAAAGAAATATCTAACAATCCATAACACGGGAATTAGAATGGCGAATCACTGGGATTTTACATTTAATCAGAGTGTCAAGCTAGGGCTACGATTCAGCACGTTGAATGCGATCCAGGATTACTTTGATAGTCACCATGGTAGGTCATTCTGTAACGACTAGTTGTGACTTATCTTACAGAATACTCAACTTAGTGATGCGTTTGGGGAGCAATTACCACCAGCGACGTACCTATAGTATGCGCAAAAACAACGAACGTCATTTCTACATCGAGGCCCTCAAGAAGGCTGGGCGGGACTATGAAGCTCTTTCACGAGCGGAATCCGTAGATTACTTGTCGAATTTGAAAGTGAAGCGTGAATATTGGCTTGAGGTTCGGGAGCAAAGTTAATTGGAAGGCAATCTACTGACCGGTTCTCGTCACCTCTGTTCCCAGACAGGAACGGCCATGGTCGAGTGGAAGAACAACCAGCTTGCTTCCCGTGCGGAGGATATCGCGGCAGAGAAGAGCGCCCGGTTCGAAAGGTAATGGCCCCTTCGACTTCTCATCTGGCGCTCGAGTGATTGAATGTATGTTGTTCCTGGAACAGTATCAAAGCCAAGCTTCTCGAGATGGGTTGGGATGAAAAAGACTTCCCAATGTCTAACAAAACATTCAAGGATCTTCTTTTAAAGGATCAAAAACTGACCCCGAAAAGTGAGTGGCACAGCCGACGTTGCAAGTGTGACTGCAACCGACCTCCTCGGTTTTCTCTGTCGCAGTTTGGCAAAACATCAAACCGAAACTCGAGCCGCTTCTGCAAAGCAGCCGGGCTGAACGTCTCGCCAGTGAAAAGAGACAGCGTCGAATGAACCGTGAAGTCGCGATAAGGAGGTTCTATTCCCAAATTGGCCGGGACATCATGGACCTGCCGTTCGAGAACTGTCGGCTCAGCTCGTTCCCACCAAAGACTGACGACATTTTTGCACTCCCGTCGATCAAGCCTCTACTCGACGACGATACGGAGACTGTCGAGGAAGAACGGTGGATCCAAGTAGCTCCCGAAGTCCGACTGGTCGTTGCTAAATGGTGGCGAGACTCTCTCAAGCAACTCGCCGACAGTGTGGAAAATACTGCGACCGCGTCACCCAACGAGACCAACGTGAAAGAGGAGAGCACGGAGAACCAGGAGGCAAAAACCGCAGAGACGATCTTTGCTGAGATCGAGGTTCTAAAAGACAAGTTATCCCATGCGACAACGGTGTTCTTTTGCAAAGACACTTCTTGCGTAAGGAGGATATGGTGGTTCCCCGACTTCATTAGACACAGTTCGTCATCCCATTACTGCTACAATATGGGCGATCTTTCGGTCCAGCTTCGGCCACTCGAACATGAAGGTCGAGAGTTGGTCAGGCGGTTGCTGAAGGACCTGAGACTCGACCCCGAAACGGCTAGGTCGTCGGATGACGTCGTCAACGATCAAAGCCAGAAGACCTTTCTGTGCACTAGATGCGATGAGAGGGTTGCAAAATACATGACCTTTAGCGAGTTGGTGCGTTGGGTTGGGTGATATCGTTCCTGTAAAGTCCTCTCTAACAAAGCCCCTCACGAATTACTTTAGATCGGGCACTACCTTGAAGCCCAAAAATGGTTCAACGATGTAACAGAAGCGGTTCGAAAGTCGCCCGATTCCTACTACCCTTCCCGAACCGTAAACAGCCAGTTACCTAAAATCGTCAACGACCACGACTGGGTTTCGCGCGACGCGGTGCTAGTTAGAGAGGACGATAACGAAACTCGAGACACTGTTCTACAGTTGCAAGTTGCCTTCCGTAAGGCAAGCCTTGCCGACCCGCTGTGTGATACGAAAGGGATCGGAGGGGAGGACTCGCAGAAAAATCATTGGGGAGAAATCCTTAGGTGTTGTCTATTGTGTCCAAGGTCGTTTGCCCCCTTTGTGAGTCTCTGGGACTTTCGTCTGGTCTCGTAAGTCAAGCTAACGGAACCGCTGTCCCGAAATATAGCCTTGTGCCACCACAAGGATTGAGTTGCATATTCGAAAAAAGTAAGTCGCGGTTCAACGGCGGAATTTGAAGTACACGCTTCTAATGTCGCATCGCTTTGTTCCAGGCACGACAAGGAACCCGACCTGGAGAAGGACACCACGTTCGAGAGGATTTATTCGTCGAACCCTTGTCCTTTGTAAATTTCTGAGTCTTATTTTATTTGGGCACGTTCCTTCTGTTAGACGGTCCAAGCTGGTTTCTCTATTCCTGGTTCTCGATACGAGGAGCATGTATCCGTGGAGGACAGAAACAACGTACTCGTTGGTCAAGTCGATCCATTCCACTGGCCCTGTTTGAATCTCATTGTTGCCGGGTCTAAGCACTATTCCATCTGCCTGTAGTCTCTCTGTCAAAGCAGATTGAGTTCATTAAGCATTCGCGTAAAGAGCCAGGGGCCTACCAAGAGGACGATATCGAAACTCAAAGATTACCCAGGGATATTTATCCCCTGGGTTGTATGGCTGTACATGTCTGAAGACAGAATCAGTTTCATGGACCGGTTCTTCACGCCCCAATCTATGAAGTATGTTATTACACATTACAGTGTGACCAAAGATTTAATACATGGTCTGTCGACTCACTGAATAATATGGTTTCCAGCCTTGTAACGTGTCTCGGGTACCTTCAAGACCCGTCGGGGGATATGGGTTATATATTTATCCAAGCCTTTCTTTCTCCTTTTTTGCACCGTGAAACGATGGATCCGAACCAAAATCGTCCCAAATGCCTTGACATTAGTATTGCGATCCTTACAGGATGGATCGTCTAAAATTCTTCAAAGTTAGAGAGGTGCTAATGATGAGTGATTCATCAAGCACTTGCCTGTGAGCTCCAGCTGTTGAAAATC
>KN822950.1:165870-184880 GCA_000827465.1 Tulasnella calospora MUT 4182
GATTTCTGTAAGGAAGGGCTGGTTGACCCATTCTATTTTAGGAGGGCTAGGCTTTGAGAGAATCCCTTGGAAGGAGGTACTTAGGTGCTACCGTTGCCTCTTGTGTCCAGGGTCGTTCGCACCCGCTGTGAGTTTCTGAGACCTTCCTCCCGCTCTGCATGCTATCACTGACAGGAAACCCGTGCTCTAAATCTAGCCTTGCGTTACCAGTGAGATTTAGTTCCACATTTGACAAAAGTCGTGGCTTAACTGCGAGAGTTTGTATTGCTGGGAAATATTGGCCGAGCCCTTACGTCATTTCAGGCATGACAAGGAGCCTGATCTCGAAAATTACACGACGCTGGAGAGGATCTATTCATCGAGCCCTCGCCCGTGGTAAATCTCCGAGTCTCGCTTTATTAAAGCATGTTCCGTTTGGAGCAGTCCAAGTTGCTTTCCGAATTTCTGGTTCTCGAATCAAGGGGCATGTATCGAGGTGCGCCGTTCAGATTGGCTCCATCGCTGCGTGAACAGATATTTTGGAGTAGGTACTGGAGCCCAGAATTGCTTGACATTTATCGGATCTTCACTCACTCGAGGAGAACGTGCTCGCAGTAATTGTTCATGAGCCGCCTACGTGCGACGACGAAAATGCCCGCCACACGATTGCTAGCTCTTTGGCGTTCGGCTTGATATTAGTTGAAAGGCTTCATCTCACTTCTGCACATGCCTTTGTCGTCATCAGGGTTTAACTATGGACCGTCCACTTCCGAATGATTCGTCAGTAGATCCCGCGGGGCCGGGTGATTTCCGTCTTCGTAGTCTGCCTGGACAAGGGGTGGCCTAACTTTGAAACTCCCCATTTAGACGAGGCCAGCTTTCTAGTTCGATCTATAACCGAAGAATGGTGCCGGAAAAAAGCTCGTAGCCAGACTTGAAGTCAGAAATTTATTACTTATTTAGCGATGTAACGGAGTTTCAAAAGCCACATTTTTGAAACTCCGCCAACCACAACAAAAGGTCTATTCCGAAACGACCACCTTCCGTGACCTCATCCGCATCCACCACCAACTCCCGTACCCTCACAATTCGGCCAGATTCGCTATGGTAACCACAAGAGGGAAGAAGATAAATTTTAGCGCCGGCTCTAGCGATGGCGAGATAGACATTAGGGCATCTGGTGGGCAAAGGCGTATAACGCAGATTTTTTGAAGCTGCTTCCCTAACCCTACCCGGTGTTTTGTAGAAAAACCCACACCGAAGCGGCGCAGAACCAAGAAATCTGGCTCCGCAGACGGCGATCCCGGTTTCGCCCCCAGCTCGTCGTCTGGCCAGGGGAAGGACAAAGCAACTTTGAACCAGAACCAACTCATCACCCGACGGAGCGGCAAAGGCGGAAAGCTACGAGACCTCATGAACATGCCTGTCGATATTTTTACGGAAGTATGTTGTTTGATGAGTTTGGTCCGAACTGGGCTCATCAGTTACTATGCTAGGTTTGTTCTTACCTCGATCCGTATGACCTTCGACGTCTGGCCCTTACCAGCAAACGCCTCTGGGATATCCTTATGACCAAGGAGGCCAGACATATCTGGAAGACCGCTCTTGAATCTGTTCCCGATCTCCCCGAATGCCCAACCGACCTAAACGAACCACAATATGTTTGTTTGCTCTACTCTTCCGAGTGCTATACAATCGTATGTTCAACCTTTCTTTCGTAAAAGCCTTAACTCAATCTTTACCCCCGTTTGGACTTAGGGTTGCACGTCCCGCGGTACCAAAGCAGACTGGTTTCATCGGATTCGCTTCTGCACCACTTGCTACGAGACCAAGTGAGGTATAGGAGCTGATTTATGCGAACAAGCTCCCTGATCGCTGTTATTATGAGAAATTAGGATGGCGAATGAGTGGAACTTGAGATTCAGCCAGCAGAACCTCAACCTAGGCTTCCAGGACGGCACATTGTGCCAAATTCGGGATTACTTTGACAGTGGCTCCGGCAGGTCTTTCCTCTCTTTAGAGTTTGAAACCCCCTTAACATATTCCTTGGGATAGTGATGCGATCAGGATGCAACTATCTCGGATTAAGCTCACGCCGAAGCAAAAACGACGAACGTCATTACTATATCGAGGCTCTCAAAACGGCCGGACACGAATACGAGGCACTTTCTGGAGATGAAGCTCAGGACTACCTGTCGCTTTTGCAGGAGAAGCGGGAGTATCGGATTGAGGTTCGGGCGCCCACTCTCTATGACGTCAATTTGAAACCAGTTCGCTAATCCAGGTTAATCATTATCTATCGTAGACTGGATCGGCTATCCTCAAGTGGAAATGGAGCCAAGTTGCTTCCCGTGCGCATGATATAGCCACAGAGAAGATCGCCCGCTGCGAAAGGTAGTACCGTACCCCGCGCCGTCTTCCTTTCGTTGGCCCTAATGGATGTATGTTTCGTTTAAATAGCATCAAAGCCAAACTTCGGGACTTGGGTTGGGACGAGGAAGACTTCCCCTTTTGGAAGAAGGAATTTAAAGATCTTGTTCTAAAGGATCAGAAGCTGACGCCGAAAGGTAAGTCATAGTCACCGTCTACCTACGACGACACTGAATGACGCTAACGATCTGTTTGTCGGCAGTCTGGCAAAACCTCAAACCGAAACTCGAGCCGTTTCTGGAGACCACCCGTGCCAACCGTCTTGAGGCGGAAAAGCCGAAGCGCCAACGGAATCGTAAATATGCTATCGACCGATTTTATAACCAACTCGGTCAGGAAGTCATGGAAATTCCGTTCGGGTCCTTCTTACCGGGGAGGGACGAGCTTCTCGCACTCCCATCAGTCAAGCTTCTACTTGAGACCGACACGGAGACTGTTTCCAAGCAGCAATGGATCGAAGTAGCACCCGAAGTCCGACTCATGGTCATTAAATGGTGGCGAGATTCTCTTAAGCGACTCGCACACAGCGCGGAAAACGGTGGGATGGCCCTCCCCGACGAGACCGACGTGGAAGCCGAAGGAGAATCGAGCCCAGAAGTGGAAACGGAGGACGAAATTGCTAGCTCGATCTCGGCCCTAAAAGCGAAGTTATCCTTTGCGACCAACGCATTTTTCCACTGCGGGGGCCGGTCCAAGTTCGAAGGCTGCTACACGAAAATATGGTGGTTCCCTAAAGTCATACAACACGGCTCGTCCGCCCATTCTTGCAACACTACGAAGGAGCTCCTAAACAAAATTCAGCCACTTCAATCCGAAGGCCAAGAGTTGGTAAAGCGGTTGCTGAAGGACCTGAAACTTAACCCTGAAACCGTCAAGGTGTCGGACGTTGTCATCAACGATCAAAGCCAGGAGAACTTTTTGTGCACTAGATGCGACGAGAGAGTCGCAAGATACATGAGTTTCGGCGAATTGGTGCGTTTAGTCGGTTTCTCGTGTCAACCTGCCTCTAACCTGCCAATGTCTTTAGATCGAGCACTACCTTAGCGTCCAACAATGGTTCGATGACGTCACAGACGCCGTTAGGAATTCCCCAGATTCCTGCTATCCTTCCCGAGCCGAGAAAAGCGAGCTACCGAAGATCGTCAATGACCACGATTGGCTCGCACGTGACGCGTTGCTGGTTCGCCAGGATGATGAGGAAGCGAGACAGGCAGTGCTGAAGATGCAGCGCGATTTCCGGAAAGAAGAGCTGACCGACCCACTGTGCGACACTGAGGGGATTGAAGGAGAGGACTTGGAGAGATATTGCTGGAGGGAGGTGCAGAGGTGTTGCCTGTTGTGTCCGCGATCATTCGCGCCCCTAGTGAGCTCTCTAGAAGGCGTTGTTCAGGTTTAGACACCAATACTGACACAAAATCTGACCTAAAATCGTAGCCTCGCGGGACCAGAAGAATTGAGTGGCACATCCGAAGCAAGTAAGTCGTGGTGGGGCTGCGGGATGTGAAGTACTCGAACTAATGCCTCCTTGCGTCGTTACAGACACGACAAGGAACCCGACTTGGAAACGGATACGACGTTGGATATCTTCTATTCGTCAAACTATTGTTCTTCTTGAACCCCATTTATCGAAATCTGTACTATTTAGATACTCCAAGTTGGCTGCTGGGTTCGTGGCTCTCGAGACGGAGCTCATGGATCCATTAGTCCACGTTCACATCGATCTGTGGTAGGCTAAACCTTCTTCTTGGGTGGTGATTCTGCTCTTCTCGTGTCCAATGGGTTCAAAGGACGCGTTCGCAGCAATCACTCGCGATCGGCCGGGGCCGCCCGCTGTGCGGTTCTGTTTTATCCAATTTCCGACTTGGCTGAGAAAAAAATCACGTCTTGTGGGTCGATTTGAAATCGCCGTCATCAAGCTCGCAATGCGAACCCAACTTTCGACCGGTTCGTTCGCGCATCCAGCGGGGTACCGGTCCGACAACCATCAGGCGGGAGGATGTGCTGCCCGGTGTGATTAGAACGGTACGCCAGCCGCGCTTGAATAATAATCCGATAAAGTTTGTCGGACGAAACAGCAAGACTGTGAGTCAGAAATTTGAGTCAATGCCAGGGCATGATTTTGCGGGGCGTGACAGGGTTTCAGGACGGCAGCGATTCAAACTCCGGCCAAACAAAATATCTTTTCCCGAACGACCACCAACCTCAAGTTTCCTCCATCCACCTCTCTCCACCCCCCACCAGATTTTCCATGGTCAGCACAAGAGGGAAGAAGATCAAGTTCGACCTAGATTCTAGCGAGGGTGAACTTGATGGGGAACGAGACGTTGAAGGACCCGGTTGGTGCAAAAGCCTATTTTTCCAGCCAACTCCCCGACGTTGTTCTCTTCTTCAGTAGCAAAACCCGCTCCAAAGCGTCGAAGAACCAAGCAGTCGAAACCCTCAGAAGACGATCCCGCTTTCAACCCTGGTTCCTCGTCCAGCAAAGGGAAGGAAAAAGAAACCTCGGATCAGAACCAACTCATCACTCGCCGGAACACCAAAGGCGGAAAGCTACGAGACCTGATGAACATGCCCGTTGATATCTTCACTGAAGTATGTTGCTCCATGGATTGGTTGATAATCTGGCTGATCGGCCGCTCCGCTAGGTTTGTTTTTACCTCAACCCGTATGACCTCCGCCGTCTCGCTCTTACCAGCAAACGCCTCTGGGATATCCTTATGACTAAAGAGGCTAGGCATATATGGAAGACTGCTATCGCGTCTGTTCCTGATCTTCCGATATGTCCAACCGACCTGAACGAGCCGCAATACGTTTGTTTGCTCTACTCTTCGGAGTGTTATACTATCGTAAGTACAAATCTCGCTTTGGTGTTGTCTACATGTTCACCCGACCCTTCTGCTCGTTAACTAGGGCTGCACCTCTCGCGGTACCAAAGCAGACTGGTTCCACCGTGTTCGCTTCTGTGCGTCTTGCCACGCGGAGAAGTAAGTTGCATGGACAATTTCTGCGGGTGCCACCCGCGCTGATCACTTCAAACACGTGAAATTAGAATGACGAATGATTACACTCTGCGCTACAGGGAAAGCACTCTGAATCTAGGACTGAGCTACCGTACTTTATGTCAGATAAAGGATTGCTTTGACAGTCAGCCGGGTGAGTGGTTTCCCCGTGACTTAACTCGACTTTTTATTCATACACCGGCCTCCCTTAGTGATGAGGTTAGCAAATAAATATCGCCGATCGAACTCGCGCCAACGAGGCTGGCCGCGCGTAAACGATGAACCGTACTACTATATTGATGCGCTCAAAAAGGCTGGACACGAACTCGACACACTTGCTCAAAAGGAAGCTAGGGACTACCTTTCGCGGTTAGGAGAGATGCGTGGATATCGAGCCAAGGTTCGGAAGCCCACTCTTGACACATCGGTTTGAAGGTATTTGATTGATATGTGTTTATTACTATGTACTCTAGACTGGGGCCGCTATGCTTAAGTGGAAGTACAGTCAACTTGCTTCCCGTGCGGGTGATATAGCAACGGAGAAGAACGCCCGCTTCGAAAGGTACTTACTGTCTGCATCTCCGCCTTTCTACACGACGGTTGACCGATATTCCATTGAGCAGTATCAAAGTCAAACTTCTTGACATGGGGTGGGAAGACAAAGACTTCCCAATGTCGAACAAGGAATTCAGAGATCTGGTCCTTAAGGATCAGAAGCTCACGCCCAAAGGCAAGTTACAAGATCACGAAAGCTACTACAGGTTTCTCTGATTCGCGGTCTTTCCATTGTAGTTTGGCAAAATATCAAGCCCAAACTCGAGCCTCTTCTAGAAAGCTCTCGGAACCAGCGTCTCGAAATAGAGAAGCGGCAGCGTCGAAACAACCGTGAAGATGCCATCACCAAATTCTATACCCAACTTGGCCTGGAGGTCATGAACCTTCCGTTCGAGCACTATCGACTGAGTTCCTTGCTTCCAAAAATCGAAGAGATTTCCGCACTCCCGTCGATCAAGTCGCTGCTGGACAACGACACGGAGACTGTCACCGAGGAGCAGTGGATTGAGGTCGCACCGATTGCCCGCCTTCTCGTTCTCACATGGTGGCGAGACTGTCTCAAGCAACTCGCCGCCCGTCTGGAGGATGGCGCAACGGGATCAGCCGACAAGACCAAAAAAAGAACCAAGGCGACTAAACCAAAGGCGGAGACAATAGAAGAGGTCTCTATCTCGATCGAGGATCTACGAGCCAAGTTATCCTACACGACGGCAGTGTTTTCTTGCGAAAAATGCTCTTCCAAGCCTGCGAGAGTGTGCTGGTTCCCTCACGCCATCGAGCACGTCTTGTTGTGTCATTACTACACCAGCATGGACGAGTTCCTCAACAAGCTACAGCCACTTCAGCCCAATGGTCAAGAGCTGGTAAACCGGTTGCTGAAAGAGTTGGGACTGGATCCCGAGACGGCCAAGTCGGATCCTCCCGTCCAGAATCAAAACGAGAAGAACCTTTTGTGCACCAGGTGCGATGAGAGGGTTGCGAGATACATGTCTTTGAATGAAATGGTGCGTTCAGTTGGATACCGCTTCTCTTGCCGACTGGTCTTCTGATCACATTTTCCACCAACTCTCTTTAGATCGAGCACTACCTTCAAGCCCAAACGTGGTTTGACAACGTCACAGAAGCCATCCGAACTTCACCGGATGCCTGCTACCCTTCCAGAACCGTTAAAAGCGAGCTACCGAAGATCGTCAATGACCACGATTGGGCCTCTCGCGACGCGTTGCTTGTTCGACAAGATGATAAAGAAACGAAAGACGCTGTTTTGAAGTTGCAGAGTGATTTCCGCAAGGAAGGACTGACCGACCCGTTGTGTGACACGATGGGGATTGGAGGGCAGGACTTGGAGAAAAATACGTGGAGGGAGGTGCTGAGGTGTTGTCTGTTGTGTCCAAAGTCGTACGGACCCTATGTGAGTTGTCTGAGAACGCGTTTCGTATACCGGCCCTGACCGCAAACTTTGTTTGAAAATCAAGCCTTGTTCCACCGGGAAGATTGAACTGCACATTCGATGGAAGTAAGTCGTGGTCCGACTGTGCAATCTGAGTGTACGGTAATAACCGTCATCCGCATCCCTACAGACACGACAAAGAACCCGACTTGGAAAAGGACACAACGTTGGAAAGGACCTATTCGTCGTCTACCTGTCCTTTATAATTTGGAACCCTTTATTTTCGTGTTCGTGGGGGTTATTTCCGGGCATTCCAAGTCTGTTGGTGGATTCCTGTCTCTCGAACCGAGGGATATGTATCTGACAGCGCAACTTTCTACTATGCTTGCGTTTCTTTTCGTCGTGATGCTCCTCTCGCAATTATAGCATAATTCGCTTATTAAGCCTATACGTTCAATATAGTTCGTGGTCCATCACCTGTCATCGAAACCCGAGGCATTGCACCATGTCTGGGAGCGAGCTCGGAGTTGAACGGAAACGTGCCACAAACACCCGCTTGCCGAAGGTTACGCAACCAACCACCAGCAGGATGGTCACAGCCCGGGGACAGAGCCCCGATTCTTCGGTGGAGGCTGAGGATGAAACCCGAGATCAGGATATACAGGACGAGTTGGGGTGTGAGTTGTGAGCACAACGACTGGATAGGTTCTGGCCAATGATGTCATTCTTCCTCGCCTGCTATCGAGAATTATGATACCAAGTCATTCTCCAATAATGCCGAGAAATGCGATATTAACTCGTTCAATTCTCCTCCCTCGTCCCGAGAAATCAAAATATTCGCAAGGCTGGAAAGCTCCAGGATGGCCGCATCTCATACTCATTCCTATCGATATATCTCCCGAAGTTAGCTCTCTCCCCGTCATTATTCTCATCCCAACCCCTTTCTCTATCTGAATTACAATCCTATCAGGTATTCTTCTACCTCGGCCCGCTGGACCTCCGGCGCCTGGCCCTCACTAACAAGAGATTACGAGAAATCCTCATGACAAGATACGACCGAATTCTTTGGAAGACGTCTCTTTCATTTGATCCGGACCTTCCAGAATGTCCTACTGACCTTAGTGAGCCTTAATAAGCATTCCTCCTTTATTCCGAAGAATGTCAGACGACGATAAGCCGAACGATCCAACTTCGGCAGTCGAGCTTCTGAGAGGTATCCTAGGGGTGTACGGGGCGTAGCCCTAAAGTCGACTGGTTTTATAGAGTGCGGTTTAGCTCATCATGTTTCAACATGAGGTTCGTGATTACCCGTCTCTTTGGTCTTCTCCGCTCAAATTCATTTGAACCTAGGATGGCCAACGAACAAGGCATTGTGGAGTTCTTCGGCGCCACCTGCTACCAGCGCTGGTTTGGTGCAAAGGATACCACTATAGCTATTCAAGTGCGAGGTCCTCGCGATTTCCTGGTCGAGAAAACCTACACTGACGCCAAACGTGGGGTTGGTGGGGAGGACCTGCACGGCAATTCATCTCAAAGAGAGATTGTGGTGTGTTGTAAACTATGCCCAAAGGGTTCGGATCTCCCATGTGTGGAATATAGTCGTTTCTCATACAGATTCACATGCTAACGGCGTCCGTCGATTACCATGCCTCTAGGCTTGCTCGGAAAAAGTTATGGAGATTGATATCCGCGCAGAGTGAGTCAGATCCCAGACCATTGAGGCCCTATGACTAATAGCGCATGGATCACCTACCATTTCTGCCAAAGACACGGAAAAGAGCCCGATCTGGCCAATGACGCAATTCGGGATGTCTACGCTCTAAGTTGACCTTGCCCTACGTGACAATCGTTGCAATTTGTGACATATACTCCGTACTGATTACTGAAATCCTCCAACCGCTATATTAAACTCCAGAATGCTCCTGCTCCTGCTATCGGTCTTTGTGTGATCTGAATGCCGTCCGAGGGATAGAATCGCCGTGTCACGTGGTACACTGGCGGTTCGGAGTCGGTGCCTGTCGTTGTGATGGCGGAAATCGTGGCAAACGTTGAAACCAACAAAACCTTCCCCCAACCACCAGCATGGTCACAACTCGAGGGAGGGCACTTGTTGCACAATCAGGCCCGCCTCAGGAGGATGGAGACGTGAATAACAGCGAAAAACCGAAGGGTGAGTCTACGTCCGTATTGGACCTTGCTACCCAGCGTTGATTGTGCCGGAGGAAGAGAAGCCAAGAGGGAAAACACGGGGATCGAAGAAGCCAAAATTTGATGATACCCCAGCTTCAACGCCGTCATCTAGCAGGGAAAAAGGAAAGGCAGATGACACGAACCGGCTGGTCAAGGCTCGCGGGAGGGGCGCTAAAGGCACGCTAAGAGACATAATGAATATGCCCATCGAATTGTTCGCCGAAGTGAGTGAATTATTGCACCGCGAGCTTTCATCTGTTTGTCTCATCCTCGTCAGGTCTGCTGTTACCTAGCCCCATTCGACCTCCGCCAACTCGCTCTGACCAATAGGAGGATGTGGGACATTCTCATGACCAAAGAAGCTAAACATATCTGGAAGATGGCTCTCTCCTCTGTTGCGGATCTTCCTCGATGCCCGACAGACCTCAATGAACCGCAGTACGTTTGCTTGATGTACTCTTCTGAGTGCTATACCCTGGTATGATGCTCTGAGGATGAAACATGGAACGCAGAACCTTACGACTTGATTGCAGGGCTGCGATTCTCGTGGAACTCAAGTTGATTGGTTCTACCGCGTGCGTCTCTGCAGAGGATGCTTCGACGTCAAGTACGTGTTTTCACAAGGAATCGTGTTCCTCTCTAACAGCGTCGCTGCGAACACCACCCGGTTCAGAATGACGAACGGGCCAGGCCTCAATGAGACCTTTAAGCACGTTCGGTACCGGTCCTGGTTCCCCGATTTGACGAGGTATCTTGACAGGACTGAAGGTGTGATATTCATTGAATACGCATATGTCGGCCGTGACTGAGCAGTGTTCGACAGTTCTGAGCTATGTTGATACCTATGACCGGGCTCACTCTACATATTACAACAACGGGAAAAACTTTTATGTTGATGAGGTCAATACTGTGGTGGAGAAATACAAGGCTCTCCAAGGACGAAGCGCTGAGGAGCGTGTTGCTGCGTACACAAGGGAACTTGCTGAGCGGAGCGACGATCGTGCTCTGGTTGGTGTTTTATACTCATATCTAGCAGCCTTTTTTCATGGACTCACTCGGAGTTGCTGTGTAGACCGGAGCCGACATGCTCAGGTGGCATCTAAGCGAAATGGATTTCCAAGCCCAGCAGGTAACCGCGCGCAAAAACGCTCGCTTTGAAAGGTCGGGGCACTACTGCGTTTTTTTTCCTCTTTCAGCCCTCTAACTTTTCTTCATCTCGCGGGGGCAGTGTGAAGGTCAAGCTTATGGAGGCGGGATGGGACCCAAGTGATATACCCTCCTTAGACTCCAGGGAATTCAGAGATCTCGTATACAAGGAACAGGAACTTACCCCAAAAAGCAGGTGGTGGTAGGCTTCTAGCCTCGCGATCAGCTATTCTGACCTCCTGTCCCACCGGTAGTCTGGCAAAACATCAAGCCTAAGTTGGAGCCACTCCTTCAGAAGAAGCGAGACCAGCGCCTTGAGCGAGAACGACAAAATCGGCGATGGAAGCGTGGCCAAGCCGTCTTCAGCTTGTATCAGCAAACCGCTCGTGATGTTTTATCCCTACCACCTGGTCCATGGGGCCTACCGTCTTTCGTCCCGGACCAAAGATCGATTCATACATTGCCGCAACTTCAAAAAATGCTCGAAGCGGATACGGAGACGATAACAAAGGACCAATGGCTTGAAGTGGAGGATGATGTTCGCAGCCTTATTCGGCGGCATTGGATAGTTGTCTTGCAGAAGGTGCTTGCCGTTGTTGAGACTGGCAGCCGCCCATCAGCAGGTATACAGGTCAACCCTAACGAGGATGAGAACGACCAGAAGCTTATAGACAATATCGCTGCAATAAGGGGGAAACTGGCCCTCGTCACCGCATCGTTTATCTGCAAGTCCGGCTCCTGCAAGGATATACATTGGTTTCCTGGCGTTTTCTTGCATGGGTATTGCCAAAACCCCGCTGAGGACCTGAGCGGTCTTTTGCGAGCCTGCGAGCCGCTCGATGCAGAGAGGAAAAAGCTGGTAACCCGGATGCTGCACGACCTGGGTCTGGATCGAGAAAGTGCCACAGAAGCGGACGTGAAGGGCCTGAAGAATTTGATCTGCACGCGCTGCGACCCCAATATCGCAAAGTATTCAACCTTCGGTCAAATTGTGAGTCTCGCTGTATTTTATCTACCTAACCAAGGTGTCAGACTTACTCGTGATGCTTTTCTGATCAGGCGAATCACTATATTCAAGCGCAAAGATGGTATTTCTTCGTCAAGCAGGCCAAGCAAATGCGCTCACACCCTCATACCGTCATCGATGACCACGACTGGCTCTCCAATGAATCACCCTTAATCAGGCAGGACGACGATGCGGAGAGGGTTTCGGTCGAGTCTTCGCAAACGGTGTTTCGAACCCAAGCGACCACGGATCCAACCTGCGACATTCGAGGAATCGGAGGGGAAGACTTCAGACTGAATGTGGCTGATAGAGAAGTAATGCGATGCTGCAAGCTTTGCCCGCAGGATATGGGTCCTTTGGTAAGTCGGGTGGTGATCATCGTACCACTTGGCGGTAAATTGTCGTTAACTGCGTTGCGCGCCCGTTTGTAGCCTTGTCCGACTTTGGTGATGAACATTCACATCCGTGCAAAGTAAGCTCAATACGTCTCCATACGTTGGCATTAGCTTATACGCATTTCTGACCCATGATATTATTTTTATGATTGGTCCATCATCTTGACCCCAAACAGACATGGCAAAGAGCCAGACCTGGAAAGGGATACGAGCCGAAGCACATACTTTGCAACGTGTCCATGTCCAACTTGACAAAATACTTCTATGCGTGCCATGTATGCCTAATTGGCGCATGCCCTCGTGTGCCTTACTCCTGGCGATAGAGACCGCCGCGAAAAAGTCACTCCAGGAGAGAGCGCCATTTAGACTTGGAGAATCTTTTCTGAGAAATCTTCCTGTTGTCGTACAACTGTCAATGTAAATATCATTTTCAGGTTCGGTTCCAGTCCATGATTGCGCGGCTGTGCGGTTTAATAAGATATCAGGTCCTAAGAATATGGAGAAAAAAAGGGGACTGCAGCAATTTAGCGAGAGAATGTGGCGTCGTCATTGATCTCGTATTGCCTTGGAGGCGGATTAGGGGAGCTGGTCTGTATGACAAATCGCCTCGCCTCTCAGAAGGGTATGAGGGCTCCAGTTGCGAATTTCTCGAATAGGCATCGCTCTTAACAAACGTTTGAGGATTGTAGTCACGTGGATGGGTTGACCGAAACCGTGGCAAACAATAGCCTAACCGCTCCCGCTGACCAGGACCAGACCTCTCACCAAACATGGTCACTACCCGGTTGGGGGCATTGAACACCAAATCGGAAGCGAACCTAAATGAGCCAGAGCAAGTTACTAACGAAGGATTACCGGGTGAGTCCGGGGTTTCTTAGCACCACCACGACTGTACTTACTCCTCCTCGTAACCTGATTTGACAGCGGAGAAACCTGGAAGGAAGAGAAGAAAACCCCAGAGGTCCCAGACTGACGATGAATATAGTGATGTGCCAGCCCCAGGCCCGTCCCGCATTCCAGACACCGCCAAAACCGAGCAAATCGTCCGTCGCAACGGAAAACGCGGCAGGCTCAGAGACATGATGGACATGCCAATCGATATCTTTGCAGAGGTAAGGCATAAAACGTGCAATCTGGGGATGCTTGATATCTATCCCCTTTAGGTCTGCTCCCATGTGGACCCCTTAGACCTACGTCACCTCGCCCGAACTAGCAAGCGGATACGGGATATTCTCATGACCAATGGAGCAAAACGCATTTGGATGACGGTGCTCGCGTCCGTGGCTGGCCTTCCCGAATGTCCGACTGACCTCAGTGAACCCCGATACGTCCGTTTGATGTTCACCAATGAGTGCGATGTTCCGGTATGAACTTTGGGTCCGGATATGAGAGACTAAATCTAAGAATTGCATACTAGGGGTGTGACGCAAGGGCGAACCAAGTTAACTGGTTCTCCCGTGTGAGGTCCTGCCAACAATGCTTTGAATCTAAGTGGGTACCAACACCCAACCTCATTCTATCAGTTCAATCGCTGACCTGATTCCAGGATGGCCAACAAGTACGGCCTTAGACAAATCTTCAGCGATGTACGCGACGAACCATGGTTCTCCCAGATCACGGAGTACTTCGATAGCTGCGAAGGCGAGCAACTCGCATACACTAGCTCTAAAGAGCCTGTACCTAACGGTATTTCTTCAGTGCTCACCGTGACTCCGTACAACGGTTTCCTTGGTCGCCGCCATAACGTATATCAGGGATGCTATTCGATCGAGAGAGTCGCAAATGCAATTGAAGCGTACAGAAATCTTCTTCAAGAACCGAATCATCAGGACCTAGCGGAAGCGTATATGCAGCAACTGGACGAGGAAGGCAGCTATCACCTGTCTGTACGTGCTCTCCCTTACACTGCCGCGCCTCTCACATAAAACCGAACAAGGTATCTGAAAGCGATTATATAGACAGGATCTTCCATGCAACAGTGGTATCTCGGGTATTTAGCTGCCAGAGCAGTAGAAGCTACTGCGCGTAAATGCGCTCGGCTTGAAAGGTCAGGCCACCCCAAATGTCCCTAACCCCTTTCCCCTACGATCTGACTTGACCCTTCTGCCTCAGCGTGAAAGCGAATCTCGTGGAGTCAGGATGGGATCCAGTTGATTTTCCTTCAATAGACGACTGCAAAGAGTTTAGAGAATTGGCTTATAAGGATCAACAACTTACGCCAAAAAGTCGGTGACGCACCTTTGAACAGCAGCTAGAGTCTGCGTGCACATACTAAACTCTCGTCATCAATAGTCTGGAAGAACATCAAACCCAAGTTAGAACCGTTGGTTCAGAAAAGGCGAGATGCAAGGCTTGAAGTAGAGCGAACAAAGAGGCGACAGCAACGTGATGAAGCTATCTCCGACTTGTATCTTCAAACTGCTCGTGAAACCCTGGCACTTTCTTGCGATACACAGGCTCTACAACCTTACTTTCCCCACCGACACATGATGAGTGCACTACCCCAAGTTGAAGCAATGTTTGAAGCAGATACGGAGACGATAACCGAACATCAGTGGCTTGAAGGGGTCAACGAAGTCCGCACCTTCGTTCGGCGACACTGGAGGAAGATCATGAGACAAGTGATTATAGTTGTTGAAACAGGCACAACACCGTCAGAGGGGTTCCCGGACGACGTCCAAATGGATGACAACGACGAGAAGATTGTTGGAGACATCGCCACCATGACCGCAAAACTAGAACACGTCAGTACAGCCTTCGTCTGCGAGAAGGCCGATAGATGCAAGAAGATTCACTGGTTTCCGAACTTCCTGATCCGTGAACCTTTCGCGAACCCAGCTGCCGACTTTACGGGCGTTTTACGGTTCTGCAATCCTCTGGGCGAGGAGAGAAAGCATCTAGTAAACCGAATGGTAGGTGATCTGGATCTCGACGCGGACAACGCTACGAAATCGGACGTAAAGGGTCTACAGCATTTGATCTGCACGAGGTGCGATCCAAATATTGCGCGTTACATGTCTTTCAGTGAACTAGTAAGGCTTTGCTTTGTGTATCCGTATAACCGAAGCACTCGACTTACATATGCGTGGCCATACCCGATCAGGCTTATCATTACTCTGAAGCACAAATATGGTATTCTGCTGTCCAGGAGGCCAAACAAACGGGCTCGCATTTCCACAAGGTCATCAATGATCACGACTGGCTCTCAGAAGATGCGCCCCTGATTCGGCAGGACGACTCGACGAGAAAGGCAATACTCAAGTTGTCCAAGGCAGCGTTCCGGTTCCAGGCAACGACGGATCCGACATGCGACATTTACAGAATCGGAGGAGAAGACTTTAAAAGGAATGCCAATTATAGAGAGATACGAAGATACTGCAAGCTCTGCCCATACGGGCTCAGTCCTGCGGTACGTCGCGTCTGTCGTTACGCAGATCCGCGCCACAGCAGCGAAGTTTTCTAACAATAGTTCGTCTGAATTATAGCCTTGCCCGACCTCGGTTATCAAGATTCACATTCGGGCAAAGTAAGTAAAGGATATCTTGACCGCAGATTGAGGGCTTATGGCTTCCCTCTGCTCCAACTTGGATATAGGCACGGTAAAGAGCCGGACTTGGATACCGATACCGGCCGAGACCCATATGACGCAATACACCCATGTCCAACTTGAGATATCTTCTTTTCCGTATAAGACCTGGTGCCTTGCTCCCGTTGATCGAGAACAGCGACGATCTAGTCGCCAACTCTCAAACTTGTCTTAACCCATACGACGAACGTCGGTCGTCGAACGTTCATGGAAAGCCACAGGCCTTTGAAATCTCGCTCCTTCCAGTCAATTCTTGTTCACTACGGCATACTTCAAGTTTCAGAGTGCTCTTGAACTATACGAGTACAGGAGGATTTTATTAAGGCGAACAGATGATCCGTCTTCCGTCACATAGTTTCGTCCCCTAGCTCCGTGGTGGATTTTCCCCGCTCACGAAGCGTTCGACTATACCTTCGGACTTTATAGGGCTTCCTCCAACATACACCTAGTACAGCACCTATGCCCGACTTGAAATTACCTTCGTATACAGTCCCTGTGCCTTGCTCCTTAGAATCGAGAACGCCGGGACGATGTCACCCAGCTCACTTCCGTGTCCGTGTCTGCGTGATCAAATGAGGTACCATGTTTCAAGTACATTACGCACAAAAATCGTACGTCTTAAATGACAAAAAGAATAAGGAGCATGAACAGGAGGAAACGCGGGGAGAAGGGGGGAAAAAAAAGATGGGTGCTTACAGCACGCTATATAAAAACAAAATGAACCAAGAAAGGAGCTCTGGTAGCCTCCGTCCCGTAGACCAATGAAAATGGGAAAAAAGAAAGAAGGAAGAGTATGTCCAGCACGAACCCCGCCACACTTCCTAGCAATCCTGCGCACAACCGCCCCTCCCTGTGGGTCAGTGCGCTCACACCAGCCTACCCCATCCATCACGACTCTGCGCTCTCAACTTATCCAACTCCTGCTGAACATCCCTTCTCTGCTGACCGGAACTCGACCTCGCACTAGTAGTCGAATACGTCGGCGAAGCGGGCTTCGACCTCGAGGTGATCGTCGCGTCGGACGCTCCTCTCGACGGCATGGGTCTTGGACCTGGCGTCGGGTCCCAGTTCATCCACGACTCCGTGTTCGAGAGTCGAGTTCCCGTCGGCGACGGTTCTGGGGGGTTGGTGTCCATCCCCGGCGTGTCGCTGTCTACGGTTGGAGCGTCCGAGTACGCTGAAAGCCGGCGGTACCCATCGTCGTCATCGCCATCGTCCTGCTGCCCCTTCTTGACCAACCTCTCCCCTTCCAACCCTCGATGCGAAATGTAACCCCTACCGGGTGCAAGCCCTCCTTCCAACTTGGTCCCGATCTTGTGCAACTCCGCAGCGGCTGGCTGGAAAATGTTGGCGTTGACGCTCTCCGCGGCTGGTTTGGGCGCCAGGTGTTGCTTGACCGTGGAGTAGAAGGAGCTGAACGGATCTAAAGACGGTGGAGTCGTCGCGCCACTAGGTGACCGTATCGCGGTACTGGCTGACCTTGATGGACTAGGAGAATGGTTTGCACGAGGTGGGGGGTGTTGGATGGATGATCTCCGAGAGAGATTGAAAGGGGAGCTACTGGCGGTAGTGGCTGACGGGGCTGACGTTGGGGCGTTCACAAACGGTGAGCCGGTAACTTGTACGCTCTCGGGCCGACGCCTCGGCGGTGGGGTCGGCACGGGTCCTTTCATCGAGCCTGAAGATGCAGTCCCGTGTAGGGACTTTGATCGAACGGGCCGGTTCATCGACGCCAAGTCCGTTGAGGAGGAATTGGACATGGAAGTCGATGACGACGACGCGCTGATTTGAACTATATCCTGAGCCTCAGCCATAGACAACTTGGTAGGCGACAACTTGGACGGTGAAGCCGAACGCGAATGCGGTGCCGTTGCTGCAGTCGTCGATATGGTCGTTGTCGTGGAACGTATCAGCGGCTTGAGCGGAGGCTGCACCCTCGCGGCAGCCACATACTCCATCGACGAGGCCGAGGCTGACGATGTCGGCGTGCTGCTGCTGGTAACCGCCGACCGTCCGCTCTGCGAAAATGCCGTCGTTGTCGCTGCCGACGAATCCGACGATTTCTCCTTCTCCCCTCGCACGCGATCCTTCAACGTGCCCCCGGAACCGGAACCTGAAGGAGGGTGATTCGACGACGAGCTTTTAACGATGACGAGGCTCTTCATTGCGGACGCCAAGGTTCCTTCGGGGGCTTTGGGAGCTGTTTTGGCAGCGACCAAGCTCTGACGGATTAGGTTGGACGTCGAGGTCGAGTGCGTATGTGAAGGCTTTCGAGCGGGTTTGGGTGGTGGTGGAGCTGGGTGTCGTGGTGGAGGTTGTATGGGTGCATGGGATGGTGGTGGTGGCAGCGGCGCTGTTGCTTGGCTTGGAGGTTTCCGGGGTGGTAACGGCGGGAGCGTGACGGGTAGCGTGACGGCGGTGCTGTCTGGTGGACGGAAGAACGGATTGTTATTCGGGAATGGAACTTCATCTAACGTTGCTCCTTTCCGGGACGTTGACCTCGTAACTGAAGGTGGGCGAGAGGTTCGACTGATCGCTGGAGCCGAATACGTAGGCGATCGCCGGCCGCCGTCGCTGCTCTCATCATCTGCGCCAGCTGCGGAGTGAGATCGCGCGTATGATGTACTGCCTGCATGACTTCCTCCTATTCCTCCTGGATTCTGAGAGAGCGAGCGACGGAATGGGTTTGAAGAGAGCGATGTGCGAGATGCAGTGTCTTCACTTGAAATTCGTCGGCCGCCGGATGTTGACGCTCCGTCAGGGGGTGCAGTATACGAACTGCCCTGACGTATTGGAGGAGGCGGCTTAGGGTAAGGAGATGACCGAGACGGTGGTGGTGGTAAAGGAGATGCCAACGGTATGACATTGGGTGTCTGGATGTCAGAGCCCAGTGGTTTCGTCGCTGTTGGGGGGCAAGAGCGGTGAGTGGGGCCCGGTCAGTCACCTAATTGGGGGTAGTGAACAGCGTAATTGCGTGCGTACCTTGACTAAACACCAGCGACCTGTCGACGCCCAGCCCAGCCTGCGCATGGGATATGAGACAAAGGACAGCGAGCAGTTGAGGGCCTTTAATCGTGCTCGCTTGAAAGGCCGTTGCAGGGAAGAGACGAAGGATCTGAGGTAATGGAGGGTTGGTCGGGCACCGGTCAGTCAGTCAGTCAGCAGTCCAGGAACGAATACGTCGATCAAAAGTGACGCACCTGGTCGAGTAGAGCAGCATCGACGGCGTATTTTCCTCTAATCCAGCCTTTGGCTTCTCCCATGGGCACTTGAGCGGCCTCCCATTCGACTCCAGCGGTTTCGGGTGCAATCTCGTGGAGGATGCAGGTGTAGG